>LPNX010356692.1:59718-130015 GCA_001517045.1 Pseudotsuga menziesii | reverse complement strand
TTTTTCTTTTTTTTAATATATATTATATTATATAACATATAATATGCTCGTGGAGTGGAGGGGAGGTATAAGGGTAGAGTGGGGAGTACTTAGACATAAGTAGGGATGTGTAACGTATTTTGTTTTTTTATATTTTATTTTACTTTGTTTTTCTTAAATACAATTTTTTTTTAAATTTCTTTTTATAGAGTTTAAAAACATAGGTTTTAATATAAATTTCTTAGAAACATAGTTAAAATGTTATTTTTAAGTTTTTTTTTTAAATAAAAAAAATTAGAATTTGTTATAAGTTTTTCATAATTGTCATTTTATTTTATTTAATTTAAAAAAAATGGGTTAAAATTATATATATGGGTTGAAATCATATATATATATGATTTCATATGGTATTATAATTTATTTGATTTTCTATGGTAAGAATAGTAAAATTATTTATGAATTTTTTTTTTGGTTTAATATTCAAGTTTCAAAAAAGTTGCAATTTATCTCTTGAAGAAAAAAATATTTTCCTAGTTTAGGGGTTGATTTCAAGGTTTTGTAAACAACAGTATGTGATGTTTAGGCCATGGCTCGATTTTTTTCCCCGAAAAAAAAACATGTATACTGTTATCAACACTTTTCTATTTGGGGGGTGTTTTTGGTGTGTTTTATGCAAAAAACATCATTTTTATGGCTACAGTTCTCGTTCTTAGTATAAAGTTCTCGTTTCATAGTATAAGTGGTTAATAGGGATTTCGCCACTACTGAGAAGATAAGTTTGAAAATGTGTAATTAAACCCTTTTGGGTCTGCATCCTATAGAGATGGCTTCGTAGCCTTTCTCTTGTTTGCATGGTTATATTATCCACTCTCATGTATATGTTGTTAATTTATTAAAAATGATTGAGGCCACTTTAATGGAATTACAACCACATATTGTTTATGAATTGGAATTTGATGAAATCTGAATGGTTACGATCTTTTGTGAATCGATTGGGATGAAAAGTCATTGGGACATAGCCATGTGTCATAGGTATGGATACCCATGAATAAAGACTATGTGCCTCATTTTAATGATCAAAATCGATTTACTCTTTGGTTTAGATGGATTTGATTGTTGTATTTAATGATATGGATCTATGTTGATATTGCTTTACTCTGTAATTTCTGAAATCTGTTTCTTTTTTAGCATAATACTAGGATCTACAAGCTGGACATTATTATGTTTTTGTATAGTGATTATTGTGGCAACCAATGCCAATCTAGATCTATGATTTATGGGTTTTGGTTTGGATGAAAAATCCTTCCATCCCTACTTTGTATACCCTATATAACATTATTCTACACTCTAAAGCATTTTTTGTTTATTGTTTATGTATCTTGGGTTTCTTATTGGTTTATTCGATTCATGCTTTATTTAATAGTTCCTTTCGTGCTATTGTTGTTTAACAATGTTGACGAAATCTAGCTATAACCACAGGAATTTGGAAACATATTTTTTTAAATGGGAAATAATATATAAGGTTACTTTAAAAACAAATATTAATGCAATTGTGATTTAAAATATTTAATGAGATCTATAAAATACCTTCGTTTAAACTCTTGAATAGGCTAACATTAGATTCTCTCTAATTCACGTATGGAATCCCAAAAAGAGACTAATTAGATTAGGATAATAAGTCTTCGATTCCTCTACTAATTAAGAACAACTTACATTAAATCATAACATGAAGTATGAAAGAAAATATGAATGGCTGCGTAGTATCATTTATTCTAGAAATGTAATTATGATTCATTTTTATTCTCAAATTTACTTTAACAATACTTAAAAATATAAGAAATAGAAATAGCGAACATGACACCACTGTCGAGAAAACAAAACTGAAGTTGTCTTTCCTCCCAACCAACTCCTATAGAAGACAAGTATTACATTCTCTAGAACCTCCGAGCCCATTTGTTGAACCACAAGGACAAAATTTGATCAACACGCCATCTCTGCATTAACAAATCAGTTCCTCGTCTATCGCTAGCCTCCTTCTTTCTTGATGGAGATACTCTTATATATTATTTTCCTAGGACTTGGTCATTTATGAACCTTCTACTCTTCAACACTCCACAAGGAGTCTTGACCTAATTTTGGGGAACATGCCTCCTTCATCACTTGAGTTCTCACTCAACGGCTTTCACCACTTTTCTTTTCCCCTTTTGGGTCAAGAAACAATCTTTCAACAACTACTTCAATTTCGATTCCTCTCATTATTTTTAATTATTAAATAAAAATAATTCTCTACATCCATTTTGACTTTCTTGTCAAAATATTTTAAAAATAAAATATTCAAAGAATAATAATTTACATTTATTCGGTATATTGAAAAATATTAAATATATGTGTATGTATAGGGTCCAACAACAAGGTTTTGGTCACCCTTTAAAATTTATCTTGTCCAAAAAACTGAGGATAGAGGAAAAATGACATGGGGGAATCCTCCCTTAAGAACGACTTGGCATTGAAATTAACAACATGTCTTCAACCTATCTTTTTATTCACTTGAATGATCCTACTGAACTTCTTCTTCAATAATTTGATGAATAAGTTGTGAACTCTATGATCATGTGCTAGAGTATGAATGTGGTATCTGCAAAAAAACAAATGAAGAGGCTCCTTGTAGCTCATCATTTGATGATGGAGGAGCAATATATGAATGCTTGATGTTGACAACATACTATGATATGAAAGCATAATCATTAAAGGAAAATATATATGTGCATACTTCTTCTCAAATAGTAAAATACTTGATACAATTAGTTCCTTGTATAGCTGCAAAATGGTGAACTAGAACATGCATCGTCCTTTCAAACTGATGTATCACCTTTCCAATTCTGAAATAAGGCTTAAGGGACTCTGAAATATCATAAATATTATCATCTGTAGCAGCAAATACCAAAGGTATGGTGTCTCCATGAGCACATAAGGATATGGTAGGAAAATGATGAGCATCTCGATAAAACTAATGGATGAGTAAATATGAATCATATATGGACTTGAAATATGAACCATAGATGTTTAGAGAAGATCCAAACACGTGTAAAAAAAGTACAAAGATGAATAATGACATCGATAACCAACTAGTGAAAAATAAACAAGACTTGAAACCAAGAGAAACAAGCAACACCGCATAGCAATCCAATGAGGAATCCACTAGTGAACTTGGGGTTTGTATAATTTTAGCAGTATTCAAAGGATGGTTAAATGGTCTGGATGATATCATAACATTCATATCAACCTAAAAACTTACTTCTGTATCAGAATTATAAGAATTTGAATGGACTGAGAAAGATCTGGATAAAGACAAGTCAAAAACTAGTGAAATAACACAAGTACTGGGAGAGGGATCTAGTGAACTAATAGGTGGTTTATCCAAGAAAGAAACTAAGATTTATGATTTTGATATATCAGAAAATGAATCTTATCATTTAATTGAGAAAATGATTTAACGCTTAGATTCAAATCATAATTGATACCAACTTAGTACTGCACATTGTGATAGTGCTCTAGGAATTCAACAAGATTCTCTAGTCCATTTGGTACTTCAATGTTATGCTTCTCAAGAAACTTGGACATGATGTCCATTTTCTTCTTGAAACAATTATTATCATAATGAAAACCTGTGTTGCAGTAACAACACTTGGATTATCTCCCTTTCTTTTTGACATTCTTCATGGAATTCAAACCTTCGTCAATAGGATTTGAACCTTCATATTCATCATCTGACTTTGGATTATTCTCTTTCAATTTTTTATTTTATTTTTTCTTTGAATTATTCCCTCCATGAAATATAAGAGCATGGTACTTTCTTTTTGAATTTTTAAGATCTCCCATATGAATCGATTTGTCTTGCTCTCTAGTAAGTGAATCAATGAATGAACTCTAAAAACACATTTTTCAATTTGAAATAGCAAACCTAGTAGCATGAAAAACTGAGTATTCAGGACCCAATTTTGAAATGATGGAAATAATCAATTGATATTGTTTCTTCTTAGCCCCAGATTGCTCGATCATAAGAGTAAGTGACTTGAAATTGGTGAAGAATCCTTCTATGGATTCAAAATTGCTTGGACTCAATGAGATTAACTCATTCTGTAATTGATGTTCTCTTATCACATATTGTACTCCAGAGAGAGACTGAATTTTGTTCTATACTTATTTTGGAGTTGTCAAACCATGAAGATGAAAAACAATGTCATGAGATATTGAGAGACAAAGAAACCCATAAGCTTCATCCATTCGATTATGCCACTTAGCTCTCTCAACTTTAGCATTTGGATTATTTTCTAAAGCCATAGAAACTCACTAGAGACCCTTACTTATAAATAGAATTCCAATCTTGGCCTTTGATTCATGATATTTGTAAGGAGATATGATCATAGCTGAAGAAGAATCCATGCTTAGTTGTTGATGTGCTCCTAGAGATTTGTTGTGTAACCTGGACAAAAACATTTAGATGAAATACTTTGTAATGTCAATCAATCGTATTCTTCATAGAGACATAGGATTCCTAATGTGCTTTTATATTATGTAGAGTGATGATAGCTTGAGGTCCTCACCTCTGATAACATGTAGAGATTGATTTCCTAAGATCCGTTAGCTCTGAAGTCATGTATAGATTGATAACTTGAGAGCTTTGATACCATGTAGAGATTAATTGATTGAGAAATCTTGTACTCTAATACCATGTATAAATTGAGGATTTATATCTATGTACAAAGATATTTCTCACAAACATGTATAAGAAAAATAGAGAGAGGAATGATGAGACTGAACACAAGAGAAGTGAAGAATGATGGAGAAATATTCCATGTATTATTGGTCAACATATTTAACATAAATAACACATCATTGAGATAGAAAATCAAGTTAATAAGGAGACAACTCATGCTAGCTCATAAAGTAGGCTTACTAAATATGATAAACCCCCGTAGGTGACTAAATCACTTTCCAAATAAGTCCAAGAACTCACGAATTGGATAAAGCATTAGTGAGTGAGGATGACTGATGGAAAATCTTTCTTATAATCATGGAATCTTGAGAGAAAATCATCGAGGATAGGAATAAAAAGACAAGAGGCATAGTTTCTAATATGGGCAGTCCAAATAGTTGGCAGAATATTATCCATAATTAGTATAAGGCACTCCTGGGGTAAATATCGCAAGTATTGACCAAGTGGTGCAAGTGGAGTCCAACTACCTAGTTTAGAGTATACGAAATGAACAAAAAATGATTAATTTATGATATCCTAAGTATATAGTGGATTTATAATAATCTAACATACATACTAATATGGTATCATCCAATAATAAAACAAAACATGTTATACTATTAAAAAATTCTCACAAGAATTCTACATACCAAATTTTGTTTCATGGTTATTCACACATCTCTTGTTCCTTTACCTATAGATACATTATAAATTTCATCATTTCAATGGCCAATATCACATATTGTAGAATCTTCATCTATTAAAGACAAACTATGTATACTATACCAAACAAGAAATCCAACAACTTAGTCACCATTATCGAAGTATACAATATCATTCCAAAATTCTATAAGGTTAGCTTGCCAAATTCTCTTCTCATGTCAATAAAAAAAGTGTGCATACTATTATCCTTATGATCCCTCTTATGTTCCCTCAATAATACACCATTTTCCATTCTTCATTTTAGTCCCTTCCTTGGGTAGTTCATTTTCCATTGTATTGTTTTCTCTGTTTGTATTAATACTATAATCTTATGTCAACTGATATTTTAGTATAATGTCAGTATAATAGTCTCCTCCAACATGGACCCCAATATAATATTATGAATTATGTTATGAACATTGATCCATTTTATGATCTAGGAGTCCTCAAATATCTATACACGATCAACCCCCTTTTCCAAGGCCATACATAGAAATAATATGAGCACACTTAACTCTACCAAATTAATTTGTAGATAAAACCAAACTAACTTTGAATTTGGAACATCATTTTTTCTGATATGTATAATACGCCTCTAGATCCACAGGTACATGCCTTTACCTGTGTTGATCCGAAAAAATAATCCCATAGTGAGTAGTAATAAATCACTTCTTTTCCCACAAATGCGAGTGTCATTGCTGATCGAATGGCACGTGTGGATGTGAACACAGAGATTCCATTCCATCCACCACATGGGAACATATCTATCTTATTTCCATGCCCATTCAAATGGTTCTAATTCTCAAATCCTAAGGCTTCAATGCTCTTCGTTGCCTTCTCTATGAGCATAAAGGGTGCAGGTAAATTAATAATCATGTTTCGCTACAATGAATATATATCTTCCAAGGTGGATTATTTCATGGATATTAGTGAGGAAAGTTTCCATATCATTGTTATTTATAGTTTGTGTATAGTCTGTGTTTCCCTCTACGGATTTGGAAAGAGCCTTTATTTGGGCTTGTCCAAGTTCAATAGCATCATTCAACTCCCTTTGTCATATTTTTTTGTGCTCTGATTCTCTCTTTTCCTCCATAAACTCCATAATTTTCATGTTAAGGGTTATAAACCTCATTCTATAGATACAGACATGTCTAAAAAGATTTGTGCCACCCATTGTAGTGCTAGCAGAGGCATGGGAAACTCTAGGAATCAAGGGAACAAATAAACCTTATAGAGTGGTTCTAATATCTCCACTCAAGGGTAGATAACAAATATGTTGGACGACTGGGAAGAAGAGATGGTGTGGTGCAACAAGAAGTAGGTCAATGAGCTCGGGTTCATCGCAAGAATTATTGGAGTTTGAAAAATAGGTTGTCTCAAGTCATTATGCATTCACATGAATATAATATGGATAATAACCTATGAACTCTCATTCCCCTTATCCGACTCTCCACTTCTCTCCCTCATCGAGTCCCTCTTTTGTTTCCAAACCGATAGAGATACAAGAATACTAGGAATAAAAAGATCCCTCTAAGGTTTAGGATAAAATGAATATTGCATCTATGAGCATCCATAAGAGGAAGCATGTAGAGTGCAATGGTTAGGTGGAAATCTCCTCCTTTAGGAAAACAGAGGCTCTCCTGGATAAAAGGGATTTGGATAATATTTCAAGTTCGGAGGACTATTGGTGCCCCATTATGGGAGATAATCTTGAAGATGTTTAAATTACTCGCAACACCGAGTAATCCTTTTTTTTTAATCTTTTCTATATTTCTAGAAACAGTTAGTTATCAAATATTTTTTCTTCTGAAGGTGGAAGTCAATTTTGTCAAACTTTTAATGCCCTCTGACACTGTTTTGATAAGTTGTTTACTATGAATATCTAACCATACATAAGGTTGGCTAGTAGTTTTTAATCTCCCATGCATTGGAGGTATACATTAGGAGGTTTATGTTGGAACTTCATGCATGGGAAACTTGTTTAATTTTATGTTTTAGTGGTCATAGGTTTTTGAGAAGCCACCCTGGGATCTTGAACTTCATGATTCTTTTGTGCATGTACTTATTATTTTTATATATTAATATAATTTCACTATGGATCTTACAAAAAAAAATCACTTCTTGACCCACTCATTCTTTCAAGGTCATCTTTTCATCCAAGGGGATGTTTTAAGGGATTCCTAATAGATGAGATGCACATTGGAGTGTGGGCGTGGAAATTATTTTCTAAAATATGATTCCATTCTAGGATACCCATAAAACTCAAAAAAGTATTAATATCAATTCTCTAAATTATTCCAAGGATTGGGTGGAGAATCGATGTCTTATTAATTCATCCATTGACGATTCATGCCATATGCATTTTATCTTGATCATATACTCAATTTATTTCCTCACCTTCTTGATCTAGGAACATTCTACAACCAAAGGAAGTTTGCCACTTTTTATTTATTTACATAAGTAGAATATTCCAGGCCCTAATATACTCTTACCTTAAAGGATATCCAAACTCAATAATTTGTTAGAAAGAAATAACCAAATATAAATATTTGATTTCAAAGGACATTGAAATATAAAAACAACTTGCCACCACTAGATAGGATTCAAGATCTCCTCTTCCTAAAGTAGTGCACATTAACCAAGTTTTGGGGTATAGATACATAAGGGTGAGTTTAAACATACCATAGAAACCATTATTTGTTGAGTGTGAACATGACTATTATTTAAATTAGTTGTAAAGTATTTCGATTTCATGCAATCACCTCCCGAGAATCCAATATGTTTAACATTAATCTATCCTCTACCCTTATATGAATAAGAATTATGATCCATAATGTGATTGAGAGTATAATATCCTTTAAATCAGAGTAGCATATTCATATGATCTAGAAGGGAATGACAATAAGATATACCAACCCAAGGTCTTACTATAGGAAGGCGCTATATGCATTGCTATCTTCCATGCCAAGCCAATACCAATCAAGTTGAAAGAGTTTACAACTCCTTTTAAAATAATTGATACATTACGAGGGGACTTTTTAGGAAAACTGTAATGTCCCCAAAATTTTGATGATACCATGGGGCAACCATTATCCCTTCAGACCTCCATGGGACTTTGCAGAGGAATTAAATAAATTATTTAGGAAACAACAAGGGTATTTTAGGAAACTTTGTGTTTTACTGATAGTGTCTTACCATGTGGGAAATGACAAGGGTATATATGGAATCCCTTTGATATTTTTTCAGTACACATACATTCATGGGATATGCATGTAAGTAAATTGAAAATTTTGAAGTACATGCAAGAAAAAAACATCTTGGATACAAAGTATGTTGAATGTATCAGATCATGCAAGAGAACAAATTCCATAAGAAGAGATCCAAACATTCTTGGGTCAAATGATAGATACCATGAGATGCTTCAGAAGTGATGGAAATCCAACATGGTCATGGGATCGTGTTCTTCTTTAGAATGAAAAGTTGTTCTAGGGGACCACAATATTGAGGAGAATGAAATATTACCAATGGGAACCTGTAATTTTCTTTGGACTCAATTGTTTCAGTTGGGAAGTACATGTGGAATTATGGAGGATAGATCCAACTATTCATTAGAATGGGTTTCACAAGTTCCACATTCTTCCCAATTCTGATTATCATTGTCTCCATCACCATATTCATATGAAAGAAGAAGTAATGCAGGAGAACACCCTATTTGGTCAATATCGATATCATATATTATTATACATGGATATTCATATGATTCACGCAGTCACTTATTCACAACCTTATATGGGGAGAAAATACAAAAACATACTTGTGAGTTTGAAATTGATTCATTTAACATCGCTATGATTCATTGTAGAATGCTGGAAATGCACTATCTCAATTTGGAAATTGTATTGTATGCTTAGGTAGAACAATCATGGTATGATAAATTGCTTGAGTGTGATGATTTGGGTATAGGGATGGGATTTCATTTTATGAAGAATGGAGATGTCATATCTTATGAGAGTAAGCTACGCATCCCCATGAGACACACAATTTGATCCATACCAAGAGGATGTTGGCTAATATGTATACATTAGTTAAGTGTAGATTTGAGGTTGAAATAGAACCCACAAGATGACCACAACTATGGTTATCATATGAGTTTATGGCTAGGATGATTTATGAATATAAGCACATGATATCCATATACTACCAAGAACGAACAATGGATTTTAAGGAATAAGGAATGGGGTTTTTTCCATGTTCCACTCACAGATCGTCACCATGTTGTCTAGACACTCACATGGGAAGAGTAAGAGGTTTCATGAAGAATATTTAAAGAAAATAAATTGCAGCTTGACATGAGTGCAGTGTATGAAAATACCATGTAATGGGATATACTCCATTTATTGAATTTTTTGATTCAAAGTAACAGTTTGGTGACAGTATACAAGTTATTCAACACCCATGTTTTTCATTTCTTGAGGACAAGCAATTTTGGGAGGGGATGACTATAATGTCCCAAAAATTTTATTCGAACCATGGAGAAACCACTATCCCTTCATAACTCCATGGGAATTAGTAGAGGAGTTAAATAAATTAGTTATGAAGTTATATATAATGTTCCTTGGTATTGATTTTCTTGACAAGGAATTAACTAGTTGGGAATTTAATAAATGTGGTGATGAATCTAGTTGTAATAATTCCTAATTTTTTATTTCCTTTATTTTTCATAAATAAATTAATATGAATAATGTGAATTGAGGTGGATAGGTTAGAAGATGATGACAATGGATAGTTATTTAATTTTTGAAAGTTGGTAAAAGGGAAGAAATATGGAAGGAGAGAGGGAGCACTTAGTCAAATTGGTTAAGACTGAGACTTTGGAGAACTTTCTAAAAAGAAGAACATATTCCAAAGATAAAAATACAAGCAAAGCTGGAAACCACTCGATTTTAGGAATAAAAACAAGAAATATTCTAAAAATAATAAAGCAAGAAAAAGAAGGGAAACTATAGAAAAGAAGGAAGATAGAAAGGAAAAATCAAGAAAGGAAGAAAAGAAGGAAAGTTAGAGACAAAGAAAAGGCACAAATAAACTTTCCTATCAAAACAATGAGGGTGGATTTGCAAGGTGACCTGCTTAATAAGATTTATTCTACATAAAACTATCCAATAATGCACCATTCACATCTTTTATCATTCTATTCATTTGAATTGAGAACATTAGCTTCTCAGTCTTAGGAAGATGTGCCCCTAGACACACCCGATAGGTGTTCCCCTATTGATTTTTAATCATAGGAGAGAACTGATTATGTTTATACATTAATGGTGGATTTGTGTAGGTATTCATATATGATCCAAAGTTGTTCCATCTTTGTTCAGTAGCTTGAGAGTTGGTCCACTCAATTCCTAGGGAATTTTGGTCTTAATTCTCTTTGTAATGATGATTTCTATTAAAGCACAATATCATTAATATTTATCTAAGTTTCATTTTGGTATCTTCAATTTGATTTCATTGTAATTAAGTATATATTCAGTTTTTATATCAATTCAAATTAGTATGATTGTGTACCACATGAATGTTTGCTACCTACCCTCGATTTTTATTTGAATTTAACTAATTTTATAATTTCTTGCATTAAACAATAAAATATCGATACATTTATTTCATTATTGTTATGATAGCTCATTAACATGTTTATGAATCAGTTCCATGTCCAAGTGTAAGAATTTGTGGCCATTTTCAAGTCATTTGGGATGCCATAAGTTGTCCCATTTGAGCAATCCAAAAGACTAGTTTACTTGGTCCAAACCTTTCATCCAACTAGTTCAGTTTCAGGCCTTCAAAAATTTATTTTTACTGATATATAGAATCATATCATAGATATTCAATATTCCTTGAGGTAAATTCCATCACCACTGGTCTATAGGAATTGAATAATGAAGGTTTTAGTTTGGATATGTTGGGAATCCCAGGAGCCTTTGATTAGACTTCATATTTGCTAATGCTTAAAACGTAAATGGAACCAACATATTGTGCATAGGAACCTGATATTTCATTACCCTTTCCCTTTCTCGGTTTAGACCTATCACTTTGATTCCGACACTATTGACTAGTATAATTTCCTTACACTACAATATTTATTTTAAATTATTTTTGACAAAATTGAATCATTGATCAATATGATATGATTGAATCTGATATAAATTGATTAACCCATACCTACAATCAACCTTTGTACCAATTTTTGAGTAGTTTGGGTTTATTCTTACAATGTTTATTGCAAGTTTCATTAAAACTAGTCATTGTATTCTTTATGAATTTGCATAGTGTGCCTGATTCCCAAAAAGGTTCACAACAACAAAAAATCCAATTAGTAATCGATAATGGTTCTATGTAATTCTGATAAAACACTTCCACCCAAAACTTATAATCATTAATCACTCTCCAAATATTTTTTTCTGCTAGAGATTTCTCAAAGTAAAATGATTTTTTTTAGTCCCCAACCCCCTTGTATTTTTTGAATTGTTATCCCTTTCCACTTTATCCATGTGGTATGCTACCTTTCAGGCTCATTGACCAACAAAAATGATATATAATTTTTCTTATCCTATCGAGAACTCATAAGCTAATATACTTGATCGTCCATAAAATGTGGCTCACCTCCAATACCACCTTCACCATTTTCATTCTCCCCAACTTTTGAAATACATCTAAATCTGTAGTTTGAGATTCATTTCTCACACTTAGCCACCAATAAAATCCAATTGTTTTTAACATAGGAAAAATATTTTACTCTAAACCAATGTTACTTCAATCCCTCCTCTATAACAACTGCATTATAAGGGAACACATGTTTATAATAGTCAATATATTCATACTCTATACCTTCCCCAAATATTAAGGAATTAATTGCAGTTGCCATCATACATGAGGCCTCATGTCAGAAGATATTAATAATTTCATGCAACTTCTTCATATACCTTGTAAATACATCAATTGATATAAGCATGCCATATATGAAAATAGGTAAGGAGGGTTAGTTTTTATAAATACCCCCAATAAGAACACGTTTAAATCCACGAATCCTTTTTCCTCTTGTATACATTTTCTAACACTCTCTACTACTATAAGAAGAAATATCATATCTAATGGGAATCCTTCCCTTATACCTTGGGTTGGCCTAAATAATTTAGAATGTCCTCTATTTTTTTAGATTGAAAATGATACAAATCATAGATTCCCATTATACAATTTATAAATTAAACATAGAATATCATGTGAGTAAGCATAATCTATAGATACATCCACCTAACCCAGTCACAGTATTGCAATAATCTATTTTCACTAGTATAGCCTTCATTGTTTTGGATATAATAGTATGTTGGACCTCCTATTCTATGCATATGGACTTGTGAATTTTCGTTCGTGGTAGGAACCTAAATTTTTTCATACGAAATAGATGTAAGTAGCACCTACTTTATCCTTGAAGAAATGGTTTTCGCAACTATTTTTTATGTACAAGTGCAGAAGAATATTGGTCTGTAAGCGTCAAAACTTTTTAGGTTGTCTCATTTAGGAATAATGTCAATGAATGTTGTATAATTATTTTCTAAAATTTTATCATTATTCCTCATCTCCTCAATCTCCTCAAAGAAATCATGTTCTATAACCTAAAGAACCCCCCAAAAAATCTCAACCAAGAAACCTCTATAAGGTTAAATACTTTTGTCCTTTTCTATCATGTGGAGTACCTCATTAAGATTCCTATATGTCACAGCTTCCATCAGATCAATATTATCATCATCATTTATATATTTTCATAAATATTATTTTATTCTTACCATATTGGCTATAGAAACCATGTCCTCTACTTCAAAAAAATCCCCAAAGTGATTATTCCTAGATTTATAAACTTCCTTGAAACTTTTGACTTTAATACCCACTACATAATATATTTTCAAGATGGTATTTATATTCTTCCTATTGTTCACATAATGATGTAAAAACATTGTATTATTGTCCCCATTAGATAGCCAAATATATCTTCTCTTTAGTCTCCATTGAGCTTCTCTATTTTCCAAAGTCTTCTTGCAGTTTTGCTCCAGTAGCACTGCATTATCCTTTGATTCTAAATATAGCTAACCTGATCCTTTTGCTCCATACCAATCAACCAACAACGAATCTATATGTTTTGATATATGTCTTCCTATAGTTTCTTGGTGACTGGACACTTAATAAAAAGTTTTTTTTTCAAATTGAATAGATGTCAATTTTGGAGTTGATCCATCATAAAGAGTCCACTTAAATTTTGAATATTTGTAAAAATCCTAATCAGTGAGCCATTATGAGTTGAATTTAAAAGAACAAATTTTTTTTAACGTACTCCAACCATTTCTAGTAATAATAGAACGTGAATAAAGTCGCCACAAATGTCAATCCATTGTCTAAATTGAATACGGAGATATCTTTTGTCACCAGATATTGATCAAGACGTTTAACAATTTTGCGATGACCCACCCTCTTGTTTGTCAATCTAGGTTTTAAATTTGTATTTTTGACTTCACGTAATCCTCCTTCCTCCAATTATGTAATCCTCCTTCCTCCATATGTAGGTTAGCAGTACCCGACTGCATGGATAACCACTCGTTGCTCAAAGTGCTAAAAAAGAAAGAGGCAGGATCTAAAATTTCACAAGAGAAAAATAGAATTCAATTAAACAAATTCAAACAAGTCATAAAAAAATTGAAGACTACGGAAGCACCTATCATTAGCAAATAAAAATTTCCATTAAATAAATACACAAGCCAAACAACCAAGAGAACATGCTACAAATAAGCCCCAATTTCCTAAAACCTTCCTTCCTGAGTTATCAACACTTCCAACTCTCAACATTGGAAGTTGGAAGTAGAAACACCAACGAAAAAAATGAACATAAAAACACCATTGATCCAAACAATACCTTGCTGATTGTGTACTTTCCAACATTAGCAGTTGAAAGTCAACAATGCAAAAATAGAATTACAACAATCACTACCGATTTCTTATTTTTGATGTCGACAGGTTGGAGGTCGAGATTCAACAAAAAAAAAAGGAAAATAAAATGGCACATAATGAAACACATAAGAAGTTGGGAGTAAGCACCAATAAACAAACATTAACAAATATCACACTCAATGTATGATTCCCTCTTTTGGCATGTCGGAAGTTGATAATTGGCACCCACATACAAAGTTACACACTAACTCCTGACTTCCAATTTCCAATGTCAACATCGAAAGTCAACAGTCAACACAAACATAACAATATTACAATGACTACTCTCAACTTCTGATTCTCGACGTCAACACACAAGATGTCAGGAATTGACACCAACATAGAAAATGTCAACATTTACCATGTCGATGTTGATGTTAGTACGTTTTCATCAACACATCATCACTGGGTTATTGGCACAAAAAAAATCAAATTACTTCTCCGACTAAAGGAAGCAATTATCCATTTTTATGAAAATTAATAAGATGATAAACAGATAGATAAACTAAGGGGTTTTTCCATGACTTGGAACTAAAACTATACCCATAAAGAACGTGTCAAGATCATGGATTGACATACAAACATAAGGGAAACAATAAAACACTTCAAGGAAAAACTCACCACAAGTTAGACAACCAAAATCCAATCCTTCAACAGACCAATTGTACAGGTCTATAGATGGAAAAAACTAAGTTAAATAGTTAATTGTTGCAAATAAGAGCAATACACAAGAATTGGAAGAAATCAAAAAAGAAATCCATTAACATGATTAACCACCTCCTTAGAATTACACATACGTCATGAACCGATAATCACAGAGTTTAAGCTAAGAAATTCCTTATATTTTATGTAATTCACAAACAAAACATTATCCAAATAAGAGTTATACAAAGGAAAAAATGATCTTTTCTCTAAATAACATTCATCTACTTGTTCATTTTTCATGTATTTTAAGAAAAAGATAACCACCCAAAACAAAGGTCCCCTTTAACTATTCAATATAACATGAATGGGAAAGAAAAAGCATGCTACAACCACTAAGTCCATAATGATAAACATTAAAACATCAAAGAATCTCAGTATATATCATCAAAATAGTTACAAGAAAATATAATTTAACAATTATCATAAACAACTTTTAACAATGATTTACCAGCAGTAAAAAATAAGCATAACCCTATGATATTTGTTTCTTAGCATAACCATTGATCTCTATGCCATTATAATTTTGTATTATCCATGGATTTAATAAAATAACCATCCTTTAATTTTGTTTTTACCATACATGATAATTGAATAGGAAATAATAACTTAGTTCTACACATAAATGAACATTGCAGTAACATCACAATAATTTACCAATTTTCGGAATTTAGCACAACCACCATGTATAGGAAATTCATTCACACAATTAGCTATATATACAATAAACAAGTTAATAATGAACTTCAAACACTTATTTGAAATCAATATACAACTAAATCGCTAGAAATTGGAACCTTCTCAAAGATCATAGGACGAAGCTCACATGGTTCAAGAATGCAATGAATGAGAGAGAATCCTACTTAAAGAGTATTAAAAAAATGGAAGAATCATACGAGAAAAACACCTAGATTTGCAAATGACATGATCAACAGTTTGGAGAAACCTTCCCATATAGAGAAGAAATGTTCCTTTGACATGAATATGTTGGATAAGAAT
Source organism: Pseudotsuga menziesii (assembly GCA_001517045.1). Taxonomy (NCBI): domain Eukaryota; kingdom Viridiplantae; phylum Streptophyta; class Pinopsida; order Pinales; family Pinaceae; genus Pseudotsuga; species Pseudotsuga menziesii. The sequence goes on along the minus strand of LPNX010356692.1, from coordinate 113,850 downwards.
CACACATGCCAAAAAAAATGGCATTTCTAGTACTAAACATGGATAGGGATGAAGGGTGTAGTGTAGAAGGTGCACATAGGAGAATATCGTAGGAAAGAGTTACTACATCATCGTATCATAATGAGATGTGATACAACTATTAGGTGCATATTAGGGAAGGTAGGGAGATGCACATACAAGACATAACATTATAGGAGCTAAGAACACTATTCTCATTAATCAGATGTAAATTTAAATAATAAGAGTGTGCCTTGGGTTCAAATTTTCAAGCGGACTGTTGGACCCCTAAGTGAATTTTTGTATTCACCAATAACTTTTGGTCTTATCCTAGGGAGTTTATCCTAACACCAACGATTACGTTCCAAACAATTTTTTGTCATTTATTTTGATGATATTCTAGTTTTAGGTTACAACAAAGATGACTAATGACCTAAATGGGTTGGATCCATTGGTGAGGAGAGAAGAGTTGTTAAACAGTGGGAAAGGTTCAAATATATTAATGGTTAAACCCGGATCCATGAGGTAGCCTTGAGGTAGTGGTCAAACGTGTGGTTCAACATATAGAGATTGTATTAAATGATATTGTCACTCGTGGACACATAAGTGGCTCAAATCCCACCCCTATTTCCTCCTAATGTTTTAAGGCCCACAAGGCTAATAGTTGGTAATGAGTAATTGAGATCATAAGTTGTAAATGGAAGGTGACAAGTTCAAATCCCTTGTGGGTACTACCATACAAAAAAAAAACAAAAGAATATCACTTACAATGTTTAAATATTATATTGGGTGTGTTGAGAAAACATTATCATTAAGCAAACCTAAACACATGTAGGTTATTACAAGAATGTTTGGTAATTTATAGGTTTTTTCATCTTAGAATAAGTATTTAGGATGGATTTAGAGAAGGTAAGAGAAAAATTGGAGTGCCTAATGCTAGAAAAATGACAAAGTTAATAAATTTTCATGGGTTAGCCATATTTTACTATAAATTTATTCCAATTTTTTACAATATTGTAGCACCCATTTCACATTGCACCAAAGACATGACATTCAAATGGACTAATGAATATGACAAATGTTTAAATCTTCTAAAGAAGAAGGCGACTTATCCAACTATTTTATCCTTACAAGATTTTGCTAAAATGTTTGAGGTACATTGTGATGATTCTCATGTAGGAATTGGGACTCTACTTAGCAAAGAAAGTAAACCAATTGCATTTTTTAGCAAAACGTTGAAAGAGGTAAGAAAGAACTAGTCCACATATGATGTAGAATTTTTGCAATTGTGTAAGAATTATTACATTGGAGGAATTATTTAGTGCCAAAATAATTTGTGTTATTTTCCACTAACATTACATTAAAATATGTAAACACCCAAAAGAAATTGAATAGTAGACATCCAAGTTTGATTGGGTATCTCTCTTACAAGGATACACCTTTGTTCTAGAGAACATATCAGGAAGGAAGAATTGGGTTGCATATGCTTTGAGTTGAAGCATTTTTTTCTTTACAACCATGGAAAATAAATTATTTGGTCTTGTTGCAGTGAAGTATCCCTTTGTGTCTGATAACGATTTTTTGGGATATTGTGAAAGAGTTGAAGGATCTAGTCACTGGGGACATGGATCTGATTGAAGATGAATAGTTTACCAAGATGGATATCTATTCAAAGGAAAACAACTATGCATTTAAATTGGTTCTATGAGAGGAAATATTATTAAATATATTCACAGTAGTGGCTTGGAAGGACAATTTGAAAAGGATAAAATCATATCCTTAATCAAAGATAAGTATTACTAAATGAATATGAAAAATAATATAACTAGGTATGTGGTGAGGTGTAGGATTTGTCAAATGGCTAAAGGACACTCATAGAATACATGGTTTTACATTCCATTACCAGTTCACTCATAGAATGAATGGCTAAAGGACATATCTGAGAATGCAATTTATGTTGGGGATATGAAACAAACACTAACGTAATGATTCTATGTTTGTGTTCATTAATAGATTCTCTAAAATGGATCATTTCCCAGCTTTCAAGAAAACTAGTGATGCATAAAGGGTGGAAGAATTGTTTTTTCCATAAATTGTTAGTTTCCATGGTGTTCAAGAAACTATTAACTCTTATAAAGATACTCAATTTTGGGTCATTTTTGGAGGAATTTATTGAATAAAATGGGCACTAAATTATAGCTAAGTTGTTCATATCGGTGTTAAATAGATGGGAAAAATGATGTAGTAAATTGGAGTTTTGGAAACATGTTATAGAGAATTATTTAATAGAAACCCAAGTAGCGTGATTTGGCATTACCTCAAGCAGAATTTTTCTACAATATTTAAATGACTATATCTATAAGTAAATCTCCATTTCATGTTGTTTAAAATAGAAATCCTATGGGTTTCCTAGATGTTACGATTAATTAATTAATCATCCATTGACCATCATAGTGTATATGTCTTTTCATAGATTACGAGGTCATTACCACTACAATAGTTCCATGGGGGACTCATTTGGGGCGTACCTAACACTCAATACATCCATACGCATGAGTTTAGGAGATCAAGGGACCAATCCCTACAATTTAGGAACCCATTCTGAGTGCCACCAATAGTCTCCAGTAGTTGACCCTAGTCGATGTTTAGTTCTCTTTAATTATGCTCTGATTCCCATCAGTTAGTTCAATATCACTCATCCTAGTGTCATTTTTCATGATTTAAGGAAAGTAGGATTCCTTTGCTCACATGAATCTGCCAGTTAACTGGTTTTGTACTGATTCAATGATCCAAAGTTGCGTTAGTGAGCCCTAGTGGTGATTTTCCACATCTAGTTAGCTCTGGAGTCAATCAAAGTTGGCATATTTGAATCCTAATTTAGGCATTCAAATTCTCCTACTTGGAACACCATTTGATTTCATACAATAAACTAATTAATGTATGTAATGATATTATTCCAATTTTTTTTCCATGTTTGCAATTTTGCCATGGATAATTGATCAACGTCTATTAAATTCTTCTCTATCTTCTGCAGCCTTATTTTCTCATTGGATTTATGCAAGCCTGAATATTCTATGCTTCATTAAATTTAACATGGTATCAGAGCACATATTGAGGATAACTTCAAACCTTGGAAACTTCCATTGATGCACCAGAAGTAATTGGGTTCCACATAATTCTTGGTGTCCTTTCCTTGCTACCTATCGATTTTTTCCAGAGAAGTCTATCCATGTCTGATGTACCCAGATAAAGTGCACATGTCAAAGTGGGGATTGCTTGAATTCATTTGATTATGAATTGAAGTGTTTTACAGTATTTTTGCATGTACATTCAAATATTTTATGAAGAATTAGTTGTCATTGAAGTTGTAAGATGGAGAATTCAACAACTTGGAAACCCAAGATATTCACACCCTTCAATTATCTTGATTGGAGAGAGGATATGCATATTTCCTTGTACAACAAGGGTCTGTACAATGTCACCATGGGTAGAGAGGTCAAACCCCAGCAACATCTTGAAAAATTGAAGTATATCGACAATCTTAATGAAGCGTATGGCTTCATGTGCATCTGCATATGCAAAGAGTTACTCTTTCACGTTAAGGGATTGAGACAACCAAAATAAGTATGGTATAAGATCAAACACTTATTTTGAAAGCATGATGACCCGAAGGGCCATATTTTGGATAATGAGATGATAGCACTAAAACCCAACAACTTCGAAACTAAAGAACATTTTTTTCTCAAAATTCAAATATCTTGTCATGTAATGTAAGTAATGTGGGATTGAGAATAATTATGAGCAATTGATGCTCTCCATTCTGAAAAAAATTGGTCTAGAATTATTAGTTTTTGTATTCACCTTTCACTTCGGGAGACTGCAACTCCTCACTAGTGAATGCTATCTGTTTATGCCTTCACAAAATATATAATAAAGGAATAATACAATCTTATGAATATGGGATCCCTCAGATATTCCCCAAATCAAGCTCTCCTGGATGGTGAGACAAAGAATATGCAATCAAGGATGAAGAATAAAGGAAAATAGCAGAGGAACATCCAATTTCAACCTAATGAAGAGATTGATCAATCAAATGAAACCTAAGGCTCTAATAAGGACAAACATAAGAGGTTTGAGAAGCACAAGTTATCCTACTTTAAGAAAGGTAACCATAACGAGAAATATTGTATGAAGAAGACCATAGATCATATGCAAAAACTCCTTAAAAAACACAATATTTTCCTCCATGAAGGCACAATGAAGATTGACTCTAGAGACAAGACTGAAGAGCATGAGAGATTCCATACAATGAAGGCTAGTTTTTCAAAATCACATTCCTTCCTCATTGATTCAGGAGCCTCCAATCACATGGTTGTATCCAAAGAATCATTCTCTTCATTACAAATAACTGATGGTCCAAGTATTCACATGGGATATGACACTCAAAACCAATATGAAGGGAAGTGTTCACTCAAATTAGAGCACGCAGTGTTCACTAAATGTCCTCTGTGTTCCCTCCTTAGAAGCAAATTTGTTGTCTGTATATGAGACGACTCATATAGGCTCACTAAAGAAACTCGTATTTAGTCCTGGATTAGTGGATATCTTATATCTCAGATGGGAAGCTTATAATGAAGGGTGTTGCAAGCCATGCCTCCAAGGAATGTGAATTCTCACACTTTCTACCATACTCAGGTCCAATTCCATATCAGATGCCATTTAAAAAGGAAGGTAAATTCATACTAACTAATCCTTTTTCATATGATAATGTTTCCATTAAAGTTTCATATTCAAAATTTGAAGCAGAGGACCAAATTGAATCAGTTTATGGAATTGAAGATGAAGTTCAATCGGATCTAGATCCAGATCCAATCCCTAGTACTAAGGCCTAAATGGGACCAAAAGGTTATTGAGGTTTTTGGGAACATAAATGGAGAGTCATTTGACAAGAGAAGAACAAGATATTAGTTTCAAAATGTGAGGCTTTCACTATGTCAAGAAAACCCACTTCTCCCAGAGAGGTGCAAAAAACTCCTAGAGAGATGCTTCATGATTGTAAGGTATGATAAACAATTATTCTCACCGAAGAACAAATTGGATCATGTTACTCTTCCTCTAAAGAGAATATACAAAGGAACCATTTCTTCTCCTATATGTAATCATATTGGAAGAAGGTGGAGAGGTTAACATGAACAGTACTAGGAAACTGGATCACACAAGGACCACCACACTACATTACTGCTACATAGAGATACTGATTGCAGAAATATTTTCACAAGTTTTTTATTCAAGAATACATTTTTTCTTGATTTGCAAGATTGATCCTTGTTTTTCCTGCTTATTTTGAGGTAGGGGGTGGGGGTTCTAATTAGTTTTTCCCCATTTCCTCAGTTGTTAGGAAATCACTTTTTCATTTAGATTGCATGGGTGACCTTTGGTCTTATTTTCTAGGTCCCATGTTTTCCAATTTAGGATTAAGAGGGGGTGTTGGGATTCATTAATTAGTTATCCCTTAATCACAATACTCTATTTTTCTTTTCCTTGCTTAGGAGGTCATTGCCACTTCACTAGTGCCATGGGGGACTCATCTGGGGACCACCTAACACTTAATGCATATTTCTCCATTAATTTAGGATATCCAATTACCAATCCATATAATTTAGGAACGCATTCTAAGTTCCACCAATAGTATCAAATAGTTGACCCTAGTCGATGTTCAATTATGTTTAGTTATGCTTTGATTCCCATCATTTAGTTCACTCTAAGTCATCCTAGCGCAACTTTGCATGATTTAAGGAAATCAGGGCACCTTTTCTCACCTAACTCAGTGAGTTAACTTGTTGTCAACTAATTCAATGATTCACAGAAGCATTAGTGAGCTCTAGTGGTGATTTTCCCACACTGAGTTAGCTTTGGAGTTAGTCGAGCTTGGTAGATTCGAATCCTATCTAGAAATTTGAATTCTCCTATTTGTAGCGCCATTGTATTGCATACAATATATTAATTAATGGCTGTAATAATATTATTCCAATTTTGTCTCCATATGTGTGCAATTGTTCCATGATTAATTGATCAATCTCTACTAAATTATTCTCAACCTTATGGAGCCTTCTTTTCTCATTGAATTCATGCAGGCCTGCACATGCTATGCTTCATTAAATTTAACACTATATTTGGTGAATCTAACATTTGGGGATATAATCAATGATGGTGGGGAAGTATTTAAAAAACACATTCAATAGTTCATTAGAGGAAATTTCAAATCAAAATGGGCCTTTTAACTCTAATTCAAATTCCATGTCATCATGTGTTAGCCAATTAAATTGCTCTAAATTTGAAATACCGTATAGGTCTTAAACACTTTTTTAATATAAATTTGGTGATAGGTATCATAAAAAAACTACTTTTTTTGTTTGTATTTTCGACATATCTCCATGTTTTTGGACTCAAATTTCTATCGGGAGAGCTCATTGCAGAATTAAATCTCTCATCCAACGAGTACCCACTCGGCATACTTTTGACAGACCCCTCTACCCCAAAAACAAGAAATATATCATGTTTTTCCAGGTATTTCTTGTTTTTGGGGTAGCGAGGTCCATCAAAAGTATGCCGAGTGGGTAATCGTTGGATGAATAATTTAATTCTGCATCCAACGAGCTATCTCGATCAAAATTTGAGCAAAAACACATGTAGATATGTCAAAAATACAAACAAAAAGTAGTTTTTTTCTTTTCTTCCTCCAAAATTAATAAATATTATTTTATTATTATAACTATTATTTTATTAATTTTTTTAGGAGGCCCATTATGAGTTGAAATTTCCTCTAATGAAAGCAACAAGTGAGACAAAAGATGTAGGCCAGTAAAGAGGAGACCAAATTTATAAATGATGCTCTTTGCCAACATTAGTTATTCAATGAATATGATTTGGAAATGGTTTATTTATTAAAAGAGTGATTTCCTAGAGGAACCTACCACATTTTCACTCATAGGAAATTTTTTTCCTTGGAAGATTCTCAAGAAAAATAATAACTATGCTTATAAGTTTGATTTATCAACTAATCTTGATATTTCCCCTATATTTAAATTTTTTTATTTTTATATCTTCCATGGGGATGATATGAGTGATGTTAGTGAGGTGGAGATTCACTCGAAACAATCCTTTCCAAGCAAGGAACTGGAAAATATTGCACATATTTTGGATAAGAAGACCCTTCATACTTGGTTGTTATAGGCAAAATATTCCTATGGCTTACGGTAGACCGTAAGGATATGATGACAACAGAAATCCATCCATTCTCAAATATGATAGATAAATTAAAGAAGATACTAAATAACGGATATAGACTGTACCTCAACCAGACGTTCAAATAAGACCCCTTGAGCTCATGATCAATTGATCATTCCCTACAATTTTCCCTAAAAAACGAATATATCTCCAAGCATATAAAATATATTAAATGTTAGCATTCAAACTAGAATAATCCATTTAAACATGTATACACAAAAGATACTAATGGTTATAAATATAAACATTTGTACATGAAATTTGGATGAGAGATTGATATTTATATTAATTAAAAACTAGAGATTTAATTTGTTGAACCTGTGTGAGAACCTTGATCTAATCAATAAACCAAGTTCCTCCATGTAGGCCTCCAGCACTTCAATCCTCCATAAAAAGGAAATCTCACAAAGACAATGGAAATCTTGGGAGATGAACATAAATAGTTATATCAACAAAGATAAAGGGATGCAGACTCAAGCATATGGAAGTGGGGAAAACGTTTTCTATAGTCTCCTTACTCTCAAAGTTCCTTCTCCTCCAATGCTTCGCAATGAATCAATATATAGCCCTCAAATGGGAAATGAAGGTTTGAATCAGAGCATTTCTAGGAATATGGAAGGACAAGGATCAGGCTATTCATTACTTGATGAGGAAATATCCAAATGTTATTTTTAGCACAAAACCCAATGTATGTGAGATGTAATGGTGCAAGTTGTGTATATGCAGTTTGCATAATTGTTGACCCCATGTGTATCTTCAAAAATGTCCCCTTCAGGGTTAACCTGAAACATTATCCCTATCCTATTTAAGCGATTCTACATAGAGACAAGTGAAGGACATCAAGGAATGATGCTTAAGGTGTTGAAAAAACACACTATAACATCAAAAAGGCCAATGGAACTAATATATGGTATAGTGGGAAGGATTAGCACTAGAATACAGTACATGTATTACAAAGGGGCACTTACTATCTACCTAGATCCCGTTACGTGGGAATAATTCGAATACAATGACATGCAAGATATACATTATTTTTAACTGAGGGGAATGATGCATGGATTTATGAGGATCAAATCATTTGACTTAGCTATCTATTTGGGATAAAATTTAATAGGAGGTTGTGTCTCAAAGTTTTCATTGTAGTGGTTGATCATATACTTTTGATTAGAACTTGCTTCGACTTGTTTTGGTGCCAAATTCCTTCATGCAATGCCTCAAATTTGGGTTTTAGTGTTTTTGCATGAATTTTTAAATTTGTAATTATAAGTTATCTCTTACTTTATGCACCTAATATAAAAAAGGATTTCACATCTATTGTCACTCTTTTTATATTTTAATTATTGGTTTTTTTAAGAGTCATGCGAGAATTTTCTAAAATAAGCAATTTTTGAAAGTACCAAATAGTACTATTAAGGGGTTAGACTTTCCTTGTCATAGAGAGTGATGGAGAATAAATGAAATATAACTATTTTTCCATTCTCATGTGTTTGCATGGATTTTACATATCGTGACTAAATCAAATTTTATTGGGTACATCACTACTAATGATCGTTAGTCATCAATGCCCCACTAGCAATTAATAGATCGATGGTCGTCAATACTAATAATCGAACACATTTTGTATGAGATGTGATAGAAGACAAGAGAAGGAAATGTTACCAATGGTTACAGTTAGAATACGCCAAGGATAATTTAGAGTTATAGCTTGTAACACCACCATTGACTCCCATCCTAGTGTAACATTGTTCCATGGTGGTAAGCGGGAATTCAAACAAGATAATTCTCCTAGATTACACCCTTGATGACCATTGTATAGCATACACCTGTGTGTATTACAAAGTTGGATTATCTCAAGAGGTTTTGAAGCCAAGTGATTCTATGATTGCCTTTTTGGGTAGGTAAGTTTTAGCTTTGCATGGTATCCTTATGCTAGAGTGACTTGATCACTCTCAAAGAATAATATACATATGACCCCTTAGGTTTAGTGTTTAAGATAGGTATCTTGTAATGCTAACCAAGTATAATGATATAAATAATAATAAATTTGATCATAGGTAAAGTNNNNCATATATATATATATATATATATATATATATATATATAAAAGTTAATATAAATAGAGCTAGGATGATAGATAATACTTGGTTTTGTTCTAATATTAAAGAAATAAATACAAAAACAAGAGCACAACTATCAAAGGACAAGAATGGAAGAAGGTGTGGTAGGCTAAATAAATAATGTAGAAGACAAAATTCCAGGTTAGAGATAAAAGAAAATTAAATGAAACCTCTTAGTGGCATCACTAAACAAGGCATAAGAAATAATATTCTAAGATCAAAGATAAGAGAACATGTCTTAGTCATCTAAAGACATAAACTCATTGTTTACGTAAACCTTTTTTTGTTGTTGGTGAAATTGGAGACATTACATATTCCATTGTAAAAGGTTCTCCAAAATAGTTTTTGGAGTATGGAAGTAGTAGTATAAATGTTAATGGGTATCATTAGCATGAACTAAGGTGTTCTTAAGAGAGAGACAAAGTGGCATCATAACGAGAGGTATGTCCATGGTGATTATTTCTTAGTAATAGCACTATTGTTTTATGAAATTACATTATGTACAAGACCCAAGAAGGAAACATTGTAGAAGTGATGGCCTATTATAACATCATTTAATATGCAATATGGTTTCTTCCTTTGTTGAGAATGTTGAGTAGCAAGGAGAATATTGAAATCAATCTCAAAGAGAAGAAAACCAATTTTATTTCTATGATCAAGAGTTTTGTTTAACCAAAAGTTCTTTAAAAAAACCAATTTTATTCCTATAATCATGGATCAAGGATTTTGTTTGACCAAAAGTTATTTTCTTGGAGGTATGAATTAGGAGGATCAAATTTAGAATATCTCCATTTTTTAGACTATCAAAAAAAATGGAGAGAACATAAGGATCTTTTTTGATGGATGCGAATGTGTTGAAATGGAATTCGAATGTGAATGAGATGGCTTATTGAATTTTTGGGAGAAAAAAGGAAAAATGAAAATCTAATTCTTAATCTAATGTGATCTTGTATTTGTATTTATTTTATCGAAATAGGAAACTAATGTGAATGTGAGACATGCATAGCATCGTACTTTCCTATTCTAAGGTGAATGTTGAGATATTCATGGGGAATTATGAGATATTCATGGGAATAGTTGATTTAGAATTTTAATTTATTAGATCGAGAGGGTTAGTCCTCCATAGAATGTTGATTTATTTCTCAACAATGTGAAAATATAAAATTGTACATTTTTATATTTCGAGAAAGAGAATATTCGTAATCTCTTTAAATGAGAATAATAAATTAAGTTTGCTTATGAATTCTAAGACTCTCATTGGGAAAATATGTAATATCCTCAATAGTAGAATGAGTCACTTATTGTGAGAATATATGTTTCCCTTGTAACAGAGATAACTAAACCCTTATTATGAAAATGTTTAACCCCTTTTTGTAAACTTAAAAATCCTTTGAAAGGAGAAAAAATGAAGTAGTTTATTGGTCGAGTGACCTCGGAGTTGTATCCCATCTAGGTGAACTTATTTATTAAACAAGTTGGCACATTGCCTTATTTTATTAATTTGGTCGTTATTATAGTTGCCTCAGCAGGTATATTGTAATCGATTGCAAGTCAAACTCTTTTGAATTTTGTATTAGTTGGTGTCTTTTGAGGAAGGTATAAAGAATTAAAATTTGTTTTGCAAAGTATGAATTAGGGATTTGTAATTTTTTTTTTTTAATTTTGTTAAAAAACTATTTTTGTAAACAACTGATTGGTGGATAGAAGATGATGTAAACTTTGGAATTTGGTATCTGAATTTGAGTTGACATGTGGCAACATGACATCATAATAATAGAATTAAAAAATTGAAAATTATATCCCATTGCCATCTGTTAGCCAGTCTTGAGGGCAAAGAAACGGTCAGCATTCGGGATTCAAGATATTCAGGACTACATTAATAAATATCAATTTGACAGAACACCAAAGAAGACAAAGATCCAACTCATAAACTGCGGCTGAATCCGCTTGCCTGGCCTCGATATGAATGGCAGAGGACAATTGTGCACAAGAACAAGACGTAGGAACGCCAGGACAAACGTAGATTGCACATCAACTTACTGTAACCACAAAGTCCACATGCTTGGGAAGTAGTGGTTGTTAGGTCCGCATTGCGACGAAACTAAATCTTATCACAGTTTTGCGTACAATGCAAAGGAAAGGAACGAAAAGCCAAGCATCACCGTCGACCGGTGAGCAGAGCAGAATTAGCGTGACAGAAATTCCTCTGCAAGCCAAGCAAATTAGTAGGTGATTCTCCGGAGCTCTCTTCCCAGCCAAAAATTTGCATGGATCGCTTGTCCTAGTGTGGGGCCGCAGGAGACTTTGTCAATCATAATTCATAATTCCTGTTCCTATTCATAATGCCCCCTTGAGCATTGCACCACAATGTCCACTGAAAGCATTCAGATTTTTCAAAAGCAAAGAAGTTCCTACTGGTTTCTACGATATCAAAAAGGGGTACCCTAACAGAAGGACTTCCTGGTGGTAAGGATACTATCTCTAATCAACTACTAGGTAATACGAAAAAATTGGAAGTGTCCTAAACAAATAATTAACAAATTATGAATTTTATGTATAGGGATGGAAGTACAGTGTATGGAAGTGACATTAATCAGTCAAGAGAAGTAAGAACATTCAAAGATGGTAAGTTGAAGCTGGATGAGAATGGCCTTCTTTTGCACCAGACAAATGGAATTTCTGTCAGTGGAGATATTCGTAATTCATGGGCTGGCCTATCGATTCTCCAAGCCTTGTTTATCAAAGAACATAATTCAGTCTACGACATGCTCAAGGTAACTCTCGGCCTCTCATATTAGTTCGTTTTAATAATCAAAACAGACAGCTGGCAGTAACGTAATATATTTATTCGAACAATGCAACAACATTATCACGATCTGGACGACGAGGAATTGTATCGTCATGCAAGATTAGCGACTTCTACAGTGATTGCCAAAATCCACACCACTGACTGGACAGTAGAGCTCCTTAAAACTGACACCCTCCTTGCTGGAATGCTCGCCAATTGGTATATATTTTTTATCACTTCGTGTGATAATCTTCAATTTTAAAAGTTTTAAGTTTTAAAATAGTCATATTTTTTTTATCATTTTATATAATAATTCCGAATTTAAAACTTATGAGAATCTCATATTCAGTCATGTTAAGGTTATGAAAGAAAAATTCTACGATCATTTAATAAGGGAGTAAGAAAATTCAAACAGGTAATAATTTTGTTATGAAATCGGGATATCTTTTTCAAAACATTATATTTAAAATCAATAATAAAATATTATATCTAGATGAATGTAGGAGAAGTATTATATCTAGAAGGAGAAATAAAAATCCTATTAAAAATGTTTTTCATGATAATAGTAAATAGTAGTTAATATAAATGAAAAATAGAAATTAGCTATTAATGTAAATTAAAATATATAGTTAATAATTATGAAAGTTTTTATTTTTTATCATTAATAAATATTTAGAGATATATGTAATATTGTTTGATGTAATGTGGTAAATTTTTTTTAGTATATGACTAGCACAATTACTTAACTTGTAGTTATGATTTTGTATTTAGTTAATTTTTTTTTTATGAAATATAATATATTAATTAAAATAATTTAAAAAAATATTGTTTTTATAGTCTTATAAGCTATTATTTCTCATTTCCTATTTATGCTAGACTATAAAGGAACTTGCATATTTTTATAACATAAGTCAAGAATATTTCCTATTTTGCCTTCTTTTACTCTGCCTAGAGGATTGAGAGAATACTTAGAGGATTTTGGCATTTGTTCCTTAGCTCAGGCTCACAATCTTACTCCAAATGCCAAAGGCTACTGGTTTACTGTAGATGAACTTGATCTTATTGGTGAGTGGAAATCATCTTGGGATAATTATATAAGGGGTTTGGAATTTGGTCGTATTCGGCTCACTAATCAAAATGATTCTTTAATTTGGACTCATAATAAGTATACAGGGCCGTTATCTGCAGCTGAAGGTTATTCCTGTGTAATTTCTAATAGCTGTTCAGAATTAAATGACAAAGTTCTGAAAATTTTGTGGACTTTGACTATCCCTCTGAAAATAAAATGTTTTATTTGGTTATTGATTTTCTGAAAGATATTAACCTGGGATCAATTGCAGTCTAGAGGCATCAATGGGCCCACTTGATGTGTCTTCTATGAAGGTTACCTGGAAGATATTCAACATCTATTTTTCTGCTGTCCTTTTTCTGCCCGTATATACTCTTTCTTTGAGTCAAAATTCAACTGCTCTTTCCCTACCTTCAGCTCTGCTCACTCCTTCTTGGACTGTTGGTTCTCTTGTTCTACGAGTTCTGCCCATTACTTCTACGTGCCTCTGTTTATATTTTGGGGAATCTGGCTCACTCGTAACTTCATCCTATTTGAAAATAAAAAACCTTCCTCCTCTGCTTTGATTTCCAGAATTGAAGACCTAATAATTACTTTCCTTGTGCCTATGAAATTATGCGAAATTTGTAATTTAGGTCCTGAACCAATAAAATGTTTTCCTTGTGGTTTTTTCGATGGAGCAGCAGCAGAATATATTGGAGGTTCATGTTATGTGATTTATATCAATGATTCTCATTTCTATAGTTTTGCCATGGGTTGTGGAAGAAGCTCGAATACTAGAGCAGAGTTATTGGCTTGCTAGGAAATTCTTAAAGTCAGCTTATTGATGGGTATCCCTTTGCAGCTGATTTATGGGGATTCTTTGGTTATTATCTCTTGGATAAACATAAATTCTGCACTTGATGTTCCATCTCTGATGCACTGGTTTTACGACTTTAGACATTTGCTTCAAAAGGCCCCGCCGGTGATCTTTAAACATACATATCGTGAGCATAACACGCTGGCAGATGCACTCTCCAAACAAGGCATGAATTTGGATATGGGAGTTGTTTCTTTTTCAAAAACTATGGATGGATTGATTGTGAATCAAGGCATTTTAAATCTTTTTTGAGTAGCTAAATATCTCTTTTGTTCAGCAAGGTTTCAGCTATTGATTGATTTCTCTTATTGTTCTATGTAGAGTCCAACTTGCCAGCATGTATTGCTCTGATTTTGTATGTCTGAAGTTCATCTTCGATATTTCTCAGTATTATCTGACCTGTATATCAGGGATGATGAGAACAGTCTGCTATGATCAGACTTTTTCTTTTGAATTAGCTACTGGTATTGTCATTTATATTTGCTAATGTTGGAATTGGGAGCTGGCAGTCTCCTTGCAGACATGCATATGTTGTATCTGCTGCTTTGTTTTGTTATCTACATTTGTAGAGGTTGGATCGGGGAGCTAGCAATCAACATGCTGATATTGTAAATGATGTCTTTTCATTCATATGAATAACAAAGACTGGTATTTTTTCCTCTGAAAAAAAGTCAAGAATATTACTAGAAGTATGTAAGGAAGCTTGAATATGCTTGTTTTATGCTACATTGCAATAACCTATATCGTATTTAAATGGACATTTTTTAATTCCTTTTTGTTTTAATTTCTTTCAAATTGTAATTATATTTGTTTTATCATATATTTTTATAGCAAAATTATCTTATTGCTATATATTTTCAATCTCTTCTTAGGAGGCAGGTACTAAGCAACTTTGTTGCTTATTCCACTTGTTTAATATTAGTTTTGAATGCTGACGAATAGTGATTTCTCGAATTTTCAAGTTTATGATGAGAAATTAAGAGATTTTTTAAATCATAGAGAAAGGATGAAGAAGTAATTATGTTTTATAATGCACATTTTTAAATTAGTCATAAAAATAATCTTTCGAGATATGTCTCCTACAATGGTTTTATTAGGACTCATGTTTTTCTTATTATAACTTTAATATGATGATTACACATATGTTTATTTGCTCCAATTGTTGCTCACGAATAGTGATTTCTCGAATTTTTAAGTTTATGATGAGAAATTAAGAGATTTTTTAAATCATAGAGAAAAGATGAAGAAGTAATTATGTTTTATAATGCACATTTTTAGATTAGTCATAAAAATAATCTTTTCAGATATATATCTGTAGAAACAATAGATCAATGATATGTGCAATGATGCTAAGAATAAGCACATGAAATAGATTTTTATACGAAGAATTCTCACAAGAATACACAGGAAAAATAGAAAGAAGAAAAGAGACTGAATCACATGAATGAAGAGAAGAATATTGGTGTGTATCCTTCCATTGAATAATTATGAATAATATTGTGCATAAATAGTACATCCATCGTAGGAAAATTGAATTGTATGGAAACAACTCATAAAGCTCAAAAATGATGACTTACCAAAATATAGCAAACCCCCATAGGTGGCTAAAGCACTTACCAAATCTATCAAGGACCTCATGAGTTGGAAAAAGTATGAGTGAGTTGTCAAGGAGATGGAAAAAACATGCTAATACTAGAAAATGGAGAAAAACTAATGGAGGATGGGTTGGAAACAAAAGCTCCCAGTTTCCTAGTTGACTAGCTTTTATCTTATCCATAGAAAAGCAGGAAAAGCAGAAAAAGAAGAATAAAGCAGAATTTGCTGTAAAGTCTTGTATACTAATTCTTCCTGGTCAAAAGGTGGTCAAGATCAACCCAGAATTGGAAATAAATCATTCCTAGGATATAGATGGCATGTATTGACTTTAAGGTGTAAGTGGATGCCAACTAATTAAGCTAGTGGGTGAATAATTAATCAAATAATGATTAATTATTTTATCCTAAGTTGTGAGTGGGTTGAATATATTCCTACACCTCCCTATAAGTCTGACTTTATGATGGTATGACAAAAAATATGAATGCATATGGATGCATATAGGGCCCAACAAAAAGGCTATGGTCACCCTTTAACAATTATTATGTCCAGAAAAGTGAGGAAAGATGCCAAAACAACATGGGGAAAATCCTCCCTCAAGATAGGACAAGGCACAAAATTTGAAATATGTCTTCAACATATCTTCATATTCACTTTAATGAGCTAACTGAACTGCTTCTGGATGAAGGACTTTTTGAAGAAATCATGAACTCCATGATCATGCGCTGGAGTGTGGAACCTAAGGAAGAGGAGAGACTCCTTGCATCTCATCAACTGATGAAGTAGGAGCATTATCTGAATGCTTAGTTCTGTTGTCAAACTCTAATCTACAAACATAATTTGAAATGGAAAATAGATCTATGCATACTCCTTTCCAAAGAGTACAAAAAATAAGGCAATTTACTTCACACCCAATTCCTTGAATAGCTGCAAAATTGTGATGTGAATCACATGTCAATCTTCCAATATGATGTAGCACCTGTATAGATACGATATGAGGCTCATAAAACTATGATATATCATAAATAGTAGCATATGGAACAGGAAGGACAAAGGCTTCAGTGGCTCCATGAGGATATAGGGCTAGAGTAGGAAAATTATGAGCAACTGGGGAAAACTGATAGGTGTAAAAATATGAATGATGGATGGGCATAAGATCTGAACCATAAGTGTTTATAACAGATCCAAACATGTTTAATATCAGTCCATATATGACTAAGGTCATGTATAACCAGCCACTGAAAGTTAGGAAAGACTTCAAATCATGTAAGATAAATATTACTGCATAAGAGACCAATGAGGAATCAACTAGTGAACTAGGGATTTGTAGAGTCTTAGGATTATCAAGAGCTATGGTAGATGGTATTGATGGTGGTATGATATGTGTATAATCTTGAAAATATGCTTCTAAATCATAATCCAAAGGATCACATATAAGCATATCAATAGACTCATGGGAATACACTGGTAATGAATCCTCTGTATGAAAGGAGGAAAGAATGAGATGTTCACAATCTTCAAGAAGGCTTTGAGTATTGATGCTAAGAACAAAGGAGGATATGCTGAAGCACATGAAATCAAGTACGGTAAGTGGTATGACACAAAGAAGTCTTGATGTGGCTAAGCAAACATCCTGGAAGTCACTGGGTTGTGCACCATCAATGAGAGAGGCATGCACAAGGTGTGAATAATCTAGCACATAGATCTCAGAATCTAAGATAGGAGATTTAGAGAATAATGAATGGGTTATAGGATCATAATCAATATCAGCATCAGCTCCATATGTTCCTTATTTTTCATCAATAGTATCACAAGAAGAAAAATCACCTTCAAGAGACACAGAAAAAGATGGCTCTTCAATATTTGCTTCTTCATTGAAGGACGAAGCATTCGAATGAAAGAGGGAAGCAGCAACATGAAATTTATGAGAAACTTATTCATCATGATAAACTTCATCAGAGAATTTAGAGGCCAAGAAATCTTGAGAAAGAGAACAAGAGGAGATGCTAGGTTCGCTCCATGCTTGATCTTCAATTTCCTGCAAACCAAAAGCTTTGTCCAAAATTTTCCAAAACTCAAATGGAAATTCAGCAGAATTTATGAGATGATATATAATTGGAGACATTCCCAAACACATAATTCCATAATCTCTATCACAATTATTTATCAAATCAATCTTCTCTTCATAAGACTTGGGTTAACTCAATGCACCAATGGAGACATCAAAGAGACAATGCCTCTTCAAGTATGCACTCATCTTTGGCTTCCAATCAGCATAGTTGAAAGAAGATAGTAGAGAAAATTTTGAATCCATATTGAATTTTTTGATATGCTCTAAGAGATACTCTCTGCAACCTGCAAAACAAACTAGGAGAAAATCTTGTAAGCTAGACAAGCTCTTCTTCAGAGAGGGATAGGAGACTGGATGCGTTCCTCAACTCTGTAGAACTTGATCAACCTTGCTTCTCTGATACCATGTAGAAATAATAGATCAATGCTATGTGAAATGATGCTAAGAAGAAGCACGGGAAATAGATCTTGCTACTAAGAATTCTCACAAGCATACACAGGAAAAATAGAGAGAAGAAAAGAGACTGAATCACATGAATGAAGAGATGAATATCGCTGTGTATCCTTCAATTGAATAATTATGAATAATATTGTGCATAAATAGTACATCCCTCATAGGAAAATCAAATTGTATGGAAAAAACTCATAAAGCTCAAAAAGGCTGACTTACCAAAATATAGCAAACACCCATAGGTGGCTAAAGCACTTACCAAATCTATCAAGGACCTCATGAGTTGGAAAAAGCATGAGTGAGTTGTCAAGGAGATGGAAAAAACATGCTAATCCTAGAAAATGGAGAAAAACTAATGGAGGATGGGTTGGAAACAAAAGCTCTCAATTTCCTAGTTGACTAGCTTTTATCTTATCCATAGAAAAGTAGGAAAAGCAGAAAAAGCAAAACAAAGCAAAGTCTGCTATAAAGTCCTCTATACTAATTTTGGATGGTCAAAAGGTGGTCAAGATCAACCCAGAATTGGAAATCAATCATTCCTAGGATATAGATGGTATGTATTGACTTTAAGGTGTAAGTGGATGCCAACTAATTAAGCTAGTGGGTGAATAATTAATCAAATAATGATTAATTATTTTATCCTAAGTTGTGAGTGGGTTTAATATATTCCTACAGTATCCTACAATGCTTTTATTAACACTCATGTTTTTCTTATTATAACTTTAATATGATGATTACACATATGTTTATTTGCTCCAATTCTTGTATTACTAATGGTTGAGCATTACTAAATTGAGGGAATTATCAATTTCTCCATACTTAGGAAACAGTTATTATTTTTGTAATGTATATTCTATATAGAATTGGGTTTGCATGGTATTAAGTACAAAGGATTGTCAAGTGCTAAACCTCTTTGATTACCTTAGGGTTTCTACCAATAATACTAAATTTGATATTTCACCACATTAACTAAGGAGGAAAGGCTACAACCTTAGTTGTACTAACCAACCTAATTAATGTGAGAGTGATCTACGCATTTTTTATTCTCGAGGTTCTATTGCAATAAGAAGTTAGAGAGGAATTTCTAAGGCTATTTCCAACTTCTCCTAGAGGGATTTCAATAAACTAGATGGCACCTAAAATACCGAATTCATAGACATATTGGTTTATCTAATGTTAGTCAAAGGTGTACTAGCAAAGGTTACAAGGGCACCAAACTAGGTGACAAAACTTGCCTTCATTTTTTGTATTCTTTTCTAGCTATAGGTTTACTCATTAGACAACAAAAATCTATGTTTAAAACGATTAAACACATTTCTAACCTAAAAATAATTCCTAAAATTTGAAGTTGTGGTTTCTTAGGAATGGTATCTGATACCACTTTCAGTGTACTCAAAAAAACAAAAGCAATACAACATGAGCATTAGCCAAATAGGAATGAGTGCATAAATGCACATACATGAGATAATAACATTAAACCTATAAAATATTACCCTAATATTGATAATTGCAGAAGAAAGAGCAATGTCATGGGCTTCTTTTAGGGATTAACCTCTCACTGATCTTTAATATAATTAAAATTATTCACAAAACATTACATATCCTTCTAGCTTTGTAAATAACTTATTTTTTTTAAACACTAACTACTCCTCTTCACATCATTGTTATGTACAAACCTCGTTATGGACCTTATTTAATAAAGAAAACCATTTTATGTTAAGTGACTATACACTAAAAAAATTAATTGATTTTATTAAAGAACATTCCCATACATTAATTAACTAACTTATAACTACCACTAAGTAGTCTAAGAAATGTTATGGTAGAATCATGACATCATTCAAATACTTATAAGTGAAAGAAAACATATACTAACAAACAAAATTAAGCTTACAAACTATAACATTTCTCTTGAAAATAATAGAAGAGAGAGTTATGTTCATGGCCTCTTTTAGCGGTATATCTCCTTTAACCAAATATCTAATATAATGAAATCCTTTGAAAACATTACATAACTTAATATATAACTTCACTTTTGCAAAACAATAGTTATTTGTTGTCCCGTCATTATAATGTATTTAGCAAGGGTTATGATTTTACATCAAGTAACTATACACTAAATATGTAATGGGTTGTATTTAAATAAGATGGCCTTGTATATTAATTTAAAACTATCTTCTAAATAGCACTAAGTAACCTAAGATATATAATGGTAGGACTGTAACACTTTTTCATATAGATAAATTCCTTCTTCCCCTAATGCTTAAGAACTTATTTTCAATTAATTTGATGACTCACACATAAACACCCATATATAGGCTTTGGATGCAACTATGTAAACAATTGTAATACTTCAAAACTTTGTGGCTATCTAATTTCTTAATTCCCTTTTTTTGGATAAGGCATTGAATGCGTGATATATCATTTTTGGGAATATCTATGTAGTGTAGGTAATTAAGCTATTCCCCATGTCCCTTGAGTATAGTTGGAACTGACAAATTTCTCATAGTTTTGAATAGTCTACTTAGAACTTCTCAAGTCTTCTTTGTGGATCATTTAGTTAGACAGGTCTGAAGTGAAGATCATAGCAAAATTGAAAACGTTTTTATTCAGGTATCCCAAAATCCTAGGGTGAATGAATTAATTTAGATTATAGTAGTTAATAGGTCGGTTGCATCAAGTGTTGCTCACGGGGCTTAAGTTGGATTGAGACTAGCAAAATGAATTGCATATAATTAATGATCACTTTGAAGGTTTTCACCTGGTAGCAAATACTTTCTAGGAGGTCACCCATCCCAAAAATCATGTGACTCAAATGTATGTAACTGTATATTTTCCCCCACAAACAAGCCCACTTAACTTGCTATCCCATTTGAAAAACAAAATGAAAGTATTATTCCTTATGGAATATTCAATCAAAGATCCCATCGTATCATTAATTATTTAACTATGAGGGGGTGAAAACACGAGGTTGGGAAACAATTTTTTGACAAGTGGATTTTTTTTGTTATACTTTCTAGTTTCTCGGTCAAGAAAAAGTCAACGTATTTTTTCAGCCGAGAGTTGTAATATTTCTTGGACGAGAAATTAACCACGGTTAAAATTCTCTTGTCCATGAGTTCTTCGTTAGTTAGATATTTTTTTGGCTGAGAATATTAAACTTTGTCATCTGAGAGTATAACCATATTTTTTATATTAAACTCTCAGATAATTTTCTCTCTTGAGAGTTTAGATTCCATTTAAATTCTCGGATGAGAAATGTTTAATTATATAAGCACAAACCCTCCCCCTGCCACAACTAAGTTGTTCATGGTTGCTTGTTTTTGGCTGCAGTCCAACCCCTTAAATTAGCTATGATTTGTCCTTTTAACCTTTCAATTTGAATCTGTATCACAACATGTGATAAGCCACCATAACTCAAGGAAATGCATAAACTAAAAGACTATTACAAGGGCATTTTTGTCAACGGTAGGAACTTTCCTCGTGTTTCGGTCCATTGCTTGCCCAAACTTCAGAGGGGAAGGGGTTAACCATGGAGGGGCATACCTTACTTGGATAACAGGATCAATTAGAACTAGGAATTGGAGAATCATAGTTCCACCTCATACTTTACTAGGTCAAGTTCTTCCACTGCTATAGGGCCTATCCATCAACCTTAGAATAATTATTGTTTTTGTGTGTCATTGTTCAATGTGAGTCGTCGATCATTATTCAAACCTAGAGGACACTGAAACACCAAAGGGAAGGGAATGACCACATGAACAAAGCGAACGGATTGGAACACGTGAACACAAAGGGAAAAACCACATGAAGAGGACCATCAATCCGAACCCTTTCTTTGCGCAAT
Source organism: Pseudotsuga menziesii (assembly GCA_001517045.1). Classification (NCBI taxonomy): domain Eukaryota; kingdom Viridiplantae; phylum Streptophyta; class Pinopsida; order Pinales; family Pinaceae; genus Pseudotsuga; species Pseudotsuga menziesii. The sequence continues at coordinate 91,772 of LPNX010356692.1, read as the reverse complement.
TGTGTAACCAACACCAATTCCAAGCTTGTAAATACTGAAATATTAACTAATGATGACTAATGTAATTGCAAAATATACCATCATTGTCCATTCAGAATTGTATCAATTCTTTTTCATCAATATGAGGTTTTGAAATCTAGTGCACTATAAGAATTAGAGTCCACTTGCAGGATTTAGAGGTCGTGTCCACTTACAACACCTTCTAAATTTAGTAAGTCTTTAGGAAGAAAGTAACACAAAATACTTTGGTGAGTGTATTAATCAATGGGTTATAGTCTCATGAGTCCCCTAAAATCATTAATTGTGAATCCCCTATTTCGAGGGATAATACAAAATTACTCCTTAACAAACGTAGACGGGCACCCAACTTAGCAGAGTAGTTACCTATAGCTAGTTTTTTCAACCATATTAGCTCATCCTCTCTGTCTATACGGTCAGGCGATCCCTTTCATCCTCACATTCCTTCAATTATATGGCACTACTTAGTATGTTTATTGAATAATCATTCTCTTGTACCGAAAATCCTACCAATCCTAATTCCTCCATTGTTTTCCACAATGATCTCCAGATGTTACCCTGTATATTTTAAGAAACATCATGGGTAATTATTTATAGAGGAAGCAATTATTTTTTAAATTTATTAGTCCTAGTATTAACTCTCACAAAGATTTATAAAAGACCTAAAGATATTGCATCATGTTTTGCATAATGGTGTCATCAAGTAGGTAGAAGAGTTCTTATTCATCATTCAAATGTGAGTTAATGAGTTTTCTATCCATGGGCTATGAAATCCCTTTCACCTTGCCTTCAAATGATGTTGTAAATTTACTTTCAACTATCTTTGCATGTTACTAAAATTTGCAGGTAGTGATGGAAGGTAAGACCCTTTTAATAGTTGATTGAAAGACCTCTATATACCTATTACAACTTGTTATCACTCAAAATATACCCAGGTTGTGAAAGGTAGATCCCAAGGTAACATTGGAACCATTTTAGGCTATATTTCTGACCTAATATAGTCAGACAGGATCTCTCACTATTTACAAAGTTTTCATACTCAATATATTCAATCAAAGATAGTTAGAAGGTCAGATTTCAGATAGAACAAGTTTGTTTTTTTAAAGTTTGGTGGGACAATCATGGAGGAGACCATTGGAAAATGGAGTCAACAATCAGGTCTGAAGTAGGTTGCAAGATGTAGGGGTTTGAAAGTTTATGGAAAAAGGAAAGTTAGACATTATTCTCTCAGTCTTGAGGTATTATTAGGTTGATTATCAGACAGAAGAAGACATCCCATCAAACAGAGCACCTAATCAGGGTGAATTCTGCAAGAATTTAGAATAAAATGTTTCAAAAATGCTTTAACAATGGACCTAGAGCATGCAAGATGAATTTTTTCCCATACACACTAATTCTCAAGCATGAAATAAAATACAATATGGAGTGGGAAACATGATAAACAGTCACGTAAAGAAATTACTTACTGAAGAAAAATATGACACATGAATCTTTTCCATGAAAAGCCTTAACATTCCTCCTCTGCAAATTTCATTCATATACTGAAAACTTGAGGCCATTAAAATGAATATCCTATCATATATTGAAAATACAACCCTAAAACTATAAATTAAATTTTAATTTATAGAAAAACAACATCCACCTAGCCTTGAATTCGAAACCTAATTGAATTCTAAAAATAAAAATAGTTACAAGAAATTTCCTTCATTTTAGGATGCGGATTGCTGAACAATAGGTTTCAAAGTACCTCCTACATATATCTAATTGTGATAGCTGTGTGAAAAAAAAAGAACAATTTTTTAATTGGCCATATTCCCAGCAAAACCCATGTCTTCTTTTCTCCAAATTCACCTCTTCCTGCTTAGAATATTCCTTTGAAACTAATGACTCACATAGTAAATCTGTAAATTTCTGGAAAACTACCATGTGAATATATTTTAAATTCTCCTAAATACATGTGTAAAAAAGGAAGGAGTTTTTTGAATATAGGCCTATATTGAATAAAAACCTCTCTTCGTTTCTTGAAATTCAACTCCATTTCTCTGAAACAATTCTTTGAATTTTGTGACTAAAACAGTCATTTCGAAATTTGAACATTTTCCCTTTGAAGATGAATTTGATTATCCCAATCCTCAGCACCTGTGTAAAAACATAAAGAGGTTATTGTATACCATCATGTTATGATGAAAAACCTTTTTCAGTTTTGGAAAACAATTCTTTGTTTTCCCAAAACATTTCTTTGAGGTTGATTGTTAAAGTACCAAAACATCTATAGCTTTTACATTTACCAATGGTTCTTTCACATTAAAATGAACTATTTCACTTGGAATAATAGAATTAATTATTTTTTCATCAGCTTGAAGGAACATATAGGATTTTATTGGTTAGTATCTTTACCATTCTTCATTGAATTTCAAGATTGTATCGGATGCATGTGTCTGAACATGGGGTTTTGAAAATCACCAATTGCATCAAGGAGACTAGAAACTAGCTTTGTTCAAAGAAATTTATACTCTACACGAGTGTTCCTTGAATCACGAATAAAAAAATGTGGATCTCAAGTTATCTTTTCACCAAAATTTGGGTATCCCATGCAAAAGCATCATTTGCAACTTCCACACTTCCAACAATTTCCATATATTTAACATATCAGATTCAATACTTCTAGGTAGGTTTCAAATGTTATAAGACATTTTTTATACAATTCTATTTGTTTAAAAAAATACCAGCTCAGATTCACCCAACAAAATTTACAAAAACTGTTGATTTGTTTTCAAGTGAACGGGATAAGCACACTTGTTTTAACTTTCCCACTATATAAAATTCCGCTGAATTTTGAAATTTTAACTAAACTGTTCTTTCAATCTGCGAAATTTTCTAATACTGTTGATCTCTTAGTCAGGACATCATCGACCAAGCATGTGTCAAAACTTGCACACGGTATAAAAATTCTGCAAATCTCAAAACTTAATTTCTCCTTGCATGTTGATGTAGTGGAATTTTCCTCATTCGTATATTTGTTTAGCCGAGCGATGGATGTTGGACACATGTTTTCAATTTGACCATGAGCAATTTTATTCCACAAATTTGAAAATATAGTTTCTCCTCGCATCTTGATGTTGTGGAATTAATGTTTGCCATTGGATGATTTGGATCCTCACCTAATCCATTGATCTATTCTTCATATCAACACCTCTTTCCAACCTTCCTGGGTAGCCAAACACCATGAATTTTCAGAAACACTCTAACATTGGTAATAGTGACAGAACTTAGTAATTTTCTGAACTTCTTCATCATTTTTCTTTGTTGAGCACCTTTAAAAACATTTACTCTCTTTATGGATGGATCTTAGTTGATTTAGGGCCATCAAAATATGTTCTAGCAATTTTGACAGGCTTTTTCTCTCCACTTGCTTGAACTGAACCAAAACAAATCTCTCATGAAATTGACAAAAAGTTTTACTACTGGATTATTAGTAAGATTTTTTATCAGAGGCTATACTATTCACAAGAATGTCGATACGCCCAACTTTGTCAACAATTGTCTCCACCACACATTTGCACATTATCTCCAAAAGAAAACAATTCCCACAATTTATAAGAAATGTATTAAATCTTGATTAGAGTTTCCTTTGTTTTCCTTACTCTTTAAATATGTAGCGCTAAACATCTCTCCAGAGGAAAGGGATTTAATCTCCCTTCAAAAAACCAAATGGCTTTTTCCAAATACTTCCTACAGAGACATACCGTGGAGAATGATGCACATAGATATAATGAACAAAAACACATCATCAACGTAGATGCCAAGCCAAGAGTTGATGCATTCAATTGTTTTTGGTTAGTTTGTGAACTGATCACAATCTTATTTATAATTTGTGAACTGATCACAATCTTATTTATAATTTGTGAACAGATCACAATCTTACTTATAATCAACCTATTTTGAGAACTTGATAAACCCTTTTTTGTATAATCATATATGTATAATCACGACCCTTATTAATGTTTTCGCTGCCCATTTTTTTTATTGTAAGAATATCCCACATGCAAAGGATAATAAAGATTCTCGTTATGTATATGTGCCAATTATTTCAATATGTTTTAAGGAACAAATTGGCAACTTGGTGCTTGACTTTGTTGGCTAACTTTGGTTTGTACATTGATGTGGCAGGTGCATGTGATCATAGGATCTCGGTGTTGAGCGGCCTTGTGCCGAATTTTATAAAAAAATTGTTTATCATATTTAATAAAAAAAAGAAACTTTGATAAAATATAAAAACTCGACTTATAAAGCAAAAATTTATATATAAAAACAGATGTTTATAAGTTTTATTAAAAATGAATAAAATCTTTTTAATTAATAAGAATTACTTTTTTTTGTTGAAAACTTTTAACCTTTTTTTTGCGAACCTAGGAATATGCATTATTCAATCGAGTAGAAACCTTGAAATTTTCCAAATTACCAATATAATTTTAAGATTTATATGGCGATAATGCAAACTTCAGCAAAAATAACTGGTGCTAATACAACTAATACCTAACTTCTACCTTAAGAATACCTTATGATTTGTATATATTTATAAAGGATATAAGTTCTATTAATTTATTAATAGGAGAATCTATCTAATTGATTGAGAAGAAATGCTAATAGGTGTACCAAGGGATTTCCACCATTTCCTCCCAACATGATACCCTTAATTGTTTCAAACCATTTTTATAATACAACATGTACCTCTACTAGCAAATGAAACATACAACAATCTTACTTGTGTATAACATGTGAAGAACTCATGGCATTCATGAAACAACTTTAAGAAAGAATACTTATAGAACTTGTAGACCTTGACTCTCTTAGTAAATACTTCCCTCGTAAATAGGTTTACTAAGATAAACCTTAATTATTTCCTCAAATCCCACCACCTATAGAGTTCTACATAGCTCCATCCATGTAGCATGAAGAGCATGAGGTTCCCTCCTTCAAAACAAGTACTCATACAACTAATTGCAAAGGCTTAGGTTATAACCCTTTTCATGTAAGTAGCGCAATATCACAAATGAAACACTTACAACACAAATGAATATTGTTTTCTTCAATGAAAGAACTCTTCTTCTTCTGATGAAGGTTTACAATTTACCCCAATCCAATTGCATCCCTCTATACTTGTAAACAATATAATAAATATAAATTGTAAGTTTCCTCGACAGAAACTTATCCTCCTCGACCTATCAATACCATACCTTCCCCCCACCCCAACATTACATTGGAAGAATTAAGTGCACTCTGTCCATTTCAAGCATATTGTTATGTGTCTCCAAATTTATGTGAGCTTCTTTCTTACCTTATAGGATCTTTCAATGTGAATTCTCAAGATGTAGAAATAAAACCATATCCATAAAACTTTAATTGTGATGAGTGGTTTACCTTTGAGATTACCTCATTACCTTCTCACCCCCTTATTTTCCACCCTCACCAAGGATGTGTTCCTCCTCTAAGTTATTCCAAATAACTTGATCCTTTCATTGAACAAGTTTGTTTTGCTAGAGGATTGAGTTCTGTATAGGTTTGTTGGAGAGGTGTAATACTCTTTTAGAGGCTTGTCACAGCTCTCATATTTATCCCAAGTGGATTTAGGTCCCACAACAATGTTCTTCTGAGTGAGTGAGTTCTATTTATCCTCTCTTTCATTTCCAATACTCACATTAATTAGCTCACCAAAGGATATTTATAAATTAACATCAGGTTAGTTACATTTCCTTTGTTTATTTATTGTTATTAACCTGTCAGAGACCCAAATCAAAGTACCCTAATCAATCTACATCCCTAGAAAACTAATAATCTTCCCAAGGTTTCTCAAATTTTTGATAAAACAGACTGATGACTCTGCTCTCTCCATCCTTGTGGTATTATGTTTTCTGACTCTCATGCTATATATTTATCCCATTTGTATAGTTTATGCTATTTCATTTTCCAATATTTTATACTACTCATTTTTTTATATTTCTTGGCTATCAATGCTTGTACTTTCTAGTCCCTCGTTTTTATTAGCTCTTTAATTTTTATCATTCTTACATCATCTCCAAATTAGTTTTTATCATCATTATTGCTGACTTCCCCCAAAACAAAAAGCATTCATATTTTCCTCCATTTCCATGTCAGGCATTAAATCCACTATGTTTCATATCTAGTTGGTTAGAAAACTTGTCCTTTTCATCATTCTTGGTGACGTTTACCAACCCAAATAATTCATGTTTTGCTCCATTTCCGGGACAAACATTAAATCCACTATGTACAATATCTAGTTGGATAGAACACCCTTTTTTATTCACCCCTCCCATTCTGATTTTAATTTTATTTTATATTTTACATAATTCATGTGCCTGTATGTTTGTTTAAATTTCTATGTTTTGATTTACTCTCTATAGAATCCCTCCAACTGAGATAAAAGATGCCAACTTTTCACATTTGACAAACTACTCGATTGTGTCCTAAATTTGGAACATGTTTGATTGATTGGAGGTAGAAAATATGTTATAACTTTAACATGAAGATGCATGAACACTGAATCCACATAAATTGTGCCAACAACAAGTACTAAAAATAAATAAAAACAATTAACGTGAGTGCACACAAAATAGATACGTGCTTATTTACATGCTTAACTATAGAATATGTATGAGATGAACAAAAATAGGATAGGAAAACCTCCTTCCAAGATATTCAAGGAAAATACTATTTAGGAGTAGTTGTCACATATGGGGAGGAGATTTGTAGGATAAGAGTGCACAATATTTACTAAATTGGAAGTTAATTCACAATAAACAATACTTCCCTACTTATGACGATAAATCCTTCTTGGATATATACAAAAGAATCACAGAATCTAATCTATTCAAGATGCATATAGATGCTCCATAGCCTATCTTAGGGGATAGGAAAGAGAGGCACAATAATATGTTATTAAACTATGGTCACTAAAAATATGTACAAGAAGAATAGACAAGCCTCAGTATTGCATAGAGAATTAATAGAAGAAGGTGACTAGAACATAGGGAGGATAGATGGTTTAAATATGTCCATTTATATAGAAAATTATATATTATCTTCAATCTATTTGCTAGGATGGATGACAATATATTTGAAAATGGATATTAAATCCAAGCTAAATAGCACAATAGGATGTACTTTGCATGGTTTGCTAAGCTAAGGAAAAACTGAAACATACCTTCTAGAGCTTCATTGTGTCCCAACTCTTTTGGAAGTATCACAGTATCGTACTCAATGTTGTTTGTGGGGCCACTTTATTCGGAAGGGGAATTCACTGGAGACAAAACAATGACTAGACTTCATGGCAGTGATATTTGGAGTACCATTCAACTTATAGGCCTCTTGTGTTTATAGAGAAGGATATAAAACTTGGACTGAAGACCCTTCCAAACTCAGTCACAGTATAAATCTCATCCTTTGAAGCCAGTTTAGCACCATAGGCCATGGATAGATTAGGTATTTTACTATTTTTAGATATTGATTCACCAAATATTGGAACTAAGTCTGACATGTTAAATTCTCTTGTCTCGATTAGACAAGTAATAAATCTCATAGGAAACACGTAAGCTTCCTAAACTGATGAAATATCTTTATCCTCATTGTAAATATAAAATTTTTAATGAGTAATGCTAACTAGAGTATAGATGTATCAAGTATGAACCATAGACAAAGATCACATAAAATCGTAACAGAATAACAATTAACACAAAAACTTATAAATGCTCCAATAAAATCCTAGTAAGAGATAACATACATATTTACTGTTATGTTCTACATTGTGAAATGAAATTCATTGAGGAGAAATTTACACATCTGTCTCACTGGTCAACAAAGGAACACCCCAACACCAACTTATCATAGTTCATGAAGCACACTCAAGCCCAATTTAACCATAATTTAGTGTTGAACATTAGTTATAACTATGGTTTTAGTTCAGGTTATTAGTTCAGGTCTTGTGTCATAGTGGTAGAGGGAATTTGTTTCATATATATAGAAAAAGAATTTTAAACCTTGAATAGCATTAATCAATATCCAATGTTGATGATGATATTGTAAATGAAGCATGTATATTCATGACCCGAAGGTAAAGTTTTTGCCTACCTAGATTGGTGAATTCAATACGCATGGATTGGATTCATCATTCAATACCTTACCATAATTGCAATGCATGCATTGTATTCCAAATTTTGGTTTATTGATAGATCTTATGAAAGATAACCAATTAACTATCTCTACTGCAGAAAATAGTATGGCATATTTCAATGTTTAAATTCCAATCCAAACAAAATGATTAATAAATTTAAGGTAATAAGTGCATGTTTAAGGATATTTGAGTTTAACGTAAGAAGTACATGGTTGAGGAGAATTGATTAGCTAAGTGATTTAAACTTCAGATAAAAGGGGAGGCTCTCTAATTTTTTTGTTTCTCTTTGATAAAAGTGCACATTGATTAGAATAGAGTGGGTTCATAAAGGAAATTTTATTGACACACTTATCATTTTTTGGTGAGAGACCCTCATTATGTAGAAATATGTTGATATATTATCTTTTGGGGTGATTATGAAGGCTGCTTTGTCTAATAAATATTGACAAGTATATGGTTAGGATTTTCCAAATCATTGTAGTCCCTAAGTAACAGAACACTCAAGTCCATAACTCAATTCATAGCCTTCTCCAGTAGTTAATACTCTAATAATGCTCGGAATGTCCATGCAAAGTGCTCAGCCAAAAATACATGTATGTCAAGAAATATTCTTATCCTCAATTAACAATTGTAATACCTAAAAAATTCTCTTGTGAACATGTATGGAATATGTGAAATTCCATGACACTGAGGTTTACCAGCAGCAAGAATTATGTGAGCATGTTAGTCGTAGAAATATTATAACAAGAACAAGAACAAGCACAAGTGATGCATAAGCATATATTAATGCAAATCACATTATAACAAACTTCAAAACTCAATCATCTTGGATGCCTTGTGAATATAGGTTATGTAGAAAATTATACTAATAGAGGTCCTATTTTACCTGGATATGGAGGTTATGGACAATGTTTACATTAGCTTGTACTTTCCATGGATTCATATTATCTATAGACCTACAATACTAATTATAGAAGATATATATTGTTGTATTTCATTATTTATGAATTCACCAAGCACTTCTATTAGCATACATTCATATAAAATCCTAATCCATAACGATATGAACAGGTCTGAGTGTGGCCTTGTCTTTCAGGCCCCATTTTTTGGTGGCTTGGTAGTTGTGACACCAAATGTATAGTTTCTAATCTATCCATCCATATCTATGGTGATAATTGACGATTGCATTAGTGACTCTCACAGGGAATGTTCGGTTTCCAGTTTATTTGTATCTGTATATATATCTATATCTATAACTACAGTGATAAATAAGATCCAATATTAAATTCATAGAATATATATATATATATATATATTTGTATTTAGCAGACATTCATATCAAATATTAATCACAATCGAGCATATACATACATAGAAGTTTAAGAATATGAAATGTTTCCAGATATAAAACACTATCATTGTGTTCATTATTTGATCCAGCTATATGGCCATCTCATATAATACTAATATCTATCCAACTACGTTGAAGTGATGAAGATGAGGTCCACATAGATTGGACATGACACATAACAAACTCCTTAATCCAAGCCTTATTTTGCACACTAGTCGTTTGTTCTTTCTTAACTTTCAAACCAATGGAATGCTTAGTCAACCATCTTATTGGTCCTTTAGTTGAGCCATCTTATATTTAAACTCAACCTCATTGTGTAGATTACATGGACAATGAAATCATTACAAAACCCCCCGTGTTTTAATAGTTAAACAATTGTGGTTGTTATTGTCTCTTGAATGAGATAGATTTCTTGCAAACAATAGCGATAGTACATTGTAGTTTATTTGCTACATTTTCTAATTCCTGGAGATATTTATAAAAAAATTGATTTCTCATTGTGTTTTAACAAGGAAACACCAATCATCTAGATACATCTACACATGTTGGTGATGGTACCATCTATGCTAGAAAAGACATGTGATGCAGTCAGGTATATTCAATTGTTAATCTGAAATATATTTATCTTGTTTGACAAGTTTCGACATGCTTTTAACGTGATAATTTATCATCATGCCCAGGTTCCCAATGTTAAATTTCATAAATTTAAATTTGACATGTTTATTAATCTACGGAAAATTCTTATCATGCACAACTTCACATCTTCAGGGTGAAGCAAACTTGGATACTATGCAGTGACACTCCCTAAGGTCATCATCAGGTAAATTCAATTGTTATTCAATTCATGCTGAAGTCTATATAAACATTAATCTTATTTTACACATCATTATAAGATCTTGTTGTGCACAGGAGGTAGCTATCACCATGATAGATGTGTATCTGATGGGTCTACAGGAGTCGGTGGACAAACACAGAGGATTCCATCGCCAGGTAGAGATTGTTTACTTGCATTCTGACTAAACTTCTTGTTTGACATTTTTTTTAATATGTGGAAAACTCTTATCATGCACAAATTCACAGCTTCAAGCTGAAGAAAACTTGGTTTCTATGCAACTAGACCCCCTGAGGTCATCTCTAAGTAAATTCATTTGTTTTGCAATTCATGATCAAGTCTATATAAACATAAAGATTCTTTTACACATCTTTATAAGATCTTGTTGTGCATAGGTGGTGTATCTCACCATCTATATGAGGGGTCTACAGGGGTCACTGAACAAACATAGAGGATGCCATCACTTGGTAGAGATTGTTTACACACATTCTGTTTAGAATTCTTGTTTGACATGTTTTTTAATCTGTGGAAAATTCTTATCTTGCACAAATTCACAACTTGAGGGTGAAGAAAACCTGGTTACTATGCAACGAAAACCTCTGAGGTCATCCTTAAGTAAATTCAATTGTTATTCAATTCTTGCTCAAGTATATATAAACATAAATCTTCTTTTACACATCTTTCTAAGATCTTGTTGTGCACAGGTGGTGGCTTTAACCATGACAGACATCTGTCTGAGGGGTCTACAAGGGCCAGTGGACAAACATAGAGGACATGCTTAGTGTCTTATTCTTCAGATATTCCATCATGAGATAGATATTGTTTACATACATTTTGACTATAATTCTTGTTTGACATGTTTTATAATATGTGGAAAATTCTTCTCATGCACATATTCACAGCTCCAGGGTGAAGCAAACATGGTTACCATGCAACAACACTACCCAATGTCATCGTCAGGTAAATTTAATTGTATTTAATTCATACTCTAGTCTATATAAACATAAATATTATTTTACACATATTTCTAAGATCTTATTGTGCACAGATGGTGTCTCTCACCATGACATATGTCTGTCTGAGGGGTCTTCAGGGGTCGATGGCATCCTCTGTGTTTGTCCATCGAAGCTGTGTCTGAGGGGACAAACACAGATGACTATTTTATTTGTGAAAAAATACATGATTTTTCATGTAAACTTACATGTGATTGCCAATATTATGTTTCGTATAGGGGATTCTAGACATTCTAACAATAATGATGGGGAAGAAGGGTTTATTTATATTTGGACAATGTTCATGCTAATGCAGAGGTTCCATAAGGTATTTATAATAAACACATTTTATTTAAATGTGTATACTTTTATGTAAAATATATATATATATATATATAGATTTTAATACTTGGAAATGCATTTTAATTCTTACAGGGTTTGCTTCTCCTAATTCTAATCCACCTCTTGAAACAAGGAGAGGTCATCGAGGGAATCAATATGCTCGAAATGAAAGATATGATCCTCTTTACAGTCATCCTAGAGATGTTCCTGATGAGACTCCTTGAAAAGAAAACCTCTTTATGCTGACAGTGGAAGACATGAAGGAGCATTCCTTGAGATTACGGGAAGATCTTTAGATTTCAAATCTCTCTGTTGGTAATGAATAGTGTCTCCATATGCTTTTGCAAAATCTGAATAATTTGATCAAGAAATATCTTGGGGTTGGACCATTAACCCATATTTTTCATGACATGACGCATAGGAGGCGATTGTTAGTGATGGGTCACACAAAGTTTGAAGAAATAAAAAAGATTGTCACAAAAGAAATGGTCTTTTCATGTTTTGACTTGCATCCTAAAGACAAAAAACATCTAAATATCACAAGATTCAATGATCCACTAATTGCACCACATATTTATTCATGGTTCTTGTGTGCATATGGTAATTTCCCAAATAATGACCAGGTTTCTTAGTATTTTGTTAACATGTTGATTGCAGAATTTTGGTTTCACATGGACCCCAACTATAGAGATACGGGATCCAGTTTCTATCATGCTGGAAAAGGTCATACATATGAACGACCTGATGCATGATGAGATGTTAAATATAGGAGTTCGATGCCTCAGTTAGTACATCCACATCCAAGAGTCATTTCTTTTCAAGAGGGTTGGAAATGACATCTCAAATAGAAATAAGGGTGAGGGAAGATATAAAAGAGTGTGTTGGGGCTACATTGGCAGGGGTGGAAATTGGGCTAAATACTATGCCATCTTTAGCCGGTATGGGTGCGGGCACATTTCTTGATTATTCTAATGATCGCTTGAAAAGTGTGAGTCGATTAGAGCTTGAGCAGTATGCAGTGTACTGTGGAGACAATTATGAGCGAGCCATCACTCGACAAAATCAAAACAAAGGCATCATACGTAAGTATGCTATAGTATATTAAATTTAATATACATAAATGAATGTTTTTATTCTCCAAATCTAATGTGTATAAATTATATGAAATTTATGTAGTATACCAAATTCATGAATGATGACGAATTTTATGATACATATTTTCTTAACCGAGAAGAAAGAGAGTCTAGTGGCACAAATATAGATGTTGATAAAATCCTAGCTTTACAATTTCCACAGGGGACGCAGGTATGGATATTTTTTTTTGATAATATTTAATTACCTATGGTATATTTTTTCTGCAAACTTGTATATATATTAACTTTCATTTTGACTTTTCATCCCACATAAAACCAGGAGCCATTGGTGTTCCGATATGAAGGTTGAGATGGACTTGCTCTAGTGATTTGTCTTATCGTATTGTAATATTTGGTTTCTATAGAAGAGATAATGTATTCCATCATCATTTATGATATTGTTCTCAAGAAGTGATGAAGATGCTACACAACCTAACGTCTCAAGCACAAGAAACACCACATAGTCTACTTAGCGCACCTTTCAATAACTTTCCCTTCGATGCCCATACTTCCTTTCACTAAATTGGATACAACCTCATCATGTTAGTAGAATATACAACAATTTGTGGGCCACCTATATCAGAATATTAGTTTCATTTAGGATTTCATCTATAAGTGGAATAATGCTTCTGTTTAAAAGGATGAGGACTTATAGTATATATCATTTCCTGTTATGTTTCCTGCCTATTACATCACAACATTTTGATTCTCAGGATTCCTCTTTAAATATTTCAGTCCTTTAGGACATGATGCAATCTCAATACATTCTTTTTTTTTGGTAACATTCGGTCTCATATTTATATTTTCATTTGTTGCATTGAATTTTAAGGTTAATAGGATCATTTTCTCAATTTCAGTAATCTCAGTGTACTAAAAAAAATTGTGTTGTTGTGGGATTTCAAGTGAACATTGTTTCTTAATCAACCTGCTTACAATAACTATCTTAGTGGTTCATTTTAAAGTTTGTATCTGGGCCTAGATACTTTTTTTATCAAACACATTGGAAAAGGTAAACCTGACTTTCTGACAATGGTAAGTGTGCTTCAGGCATGTGCTCATTTAGGATCGTTGCAACAAGGGAGGTTTATTGATGATTACATAAGTCAAATGGATTTTATTCAAATATTTGTATTGGGAATTCCCTCATAGAGTTGTATTCCAAATGTGGGAGTACATATATTTCTTACAATTTGTTTGATAACATGTTGAAAAGAGATGTGTCTCATGGAGTGCAATGATTTTTGGGTATGGTATGCATGGTGATATTACAGATTCCATTGTAGTTTTTCATTAAATGCATTAGAAAATCATAAATCCAAACCATATCACATTTTTTGTTGTTTTTTCTACATGTATAATGTCTTTTTGTCTTAGACCCTAAAAATGATGGTTGTTGTATGCTCCTACCAAACATCTATGTAGGAGCTAGTAAGTGGGATGATGCAAAAGGGTGAGAAAGACAATGGAAGAGAGTGGGGTAAAAGAGACTCCAAGTTGTAGAATGAATAAGGTAGAGACAAGGTCCTTGCATTCCTTGTGGGCAACAGATCACGTCCTCAATATACACAAATGAATAAAATTCTAGAAACCTTGACTCGATAGATGGAGGCAACATGTTATGTCCCTAATACCAACTTTGTGTTGCATGATGAAGAGGAGGAGGTGAAGGAATACATGCTCTACATCCACAACAAGAAGATGGGAATTTATTAGGGAATTTTTTAACACCAGTCCTGCAACTACTATCCATATCTACAAAATCCTTCATGCATGTGGTGACTTTCATAATTCCACTAAATTCATCTCTAAAATTGTTGAGCTAGAAATTATTGTAAGCGATTTATACTGATTCCATCATTCTGTGTTCTTGTATGGATTATTGGTGATTTTGAACAATGAACATAACTTCCTGTAGAAATTCAGGCCTGCAGTAGATTAATTTCACTCACAGCAATTAACAATTGATCATGCAAATTATCAACAATGGAGACTGAATATGGAGCTGTAACACAAAATTATATTAACTGAGTGTACAATAGCCAACCCTGTAATAACATAGGCTGCTGAATATATAGAATACATGAGCAAATCGAATGCATGAGGAAGCATCCAAATCTAGCATAAAGCAGGCTTACCCAAAATAGGCAAATCCCCCATAGGTGTAAAAAGCTGATCCCAAATCTATCAAGGACCCCACGAATTAGCAAGGGCTCATGGGAAAGCTAAAGAGTGGTCAAATGGCAGCTCATACATGCTTTTTCATGGAGGAAAGAGTGGAGGATGAAAGGGGAATAAAACAAGTTCACCTCACCTAGTCTAGCTTTCCTTATGTGCTTTAAAAACTGGAAAAGCAGTCAACAAAGCAGAAAAAGAAGAAGGGTGCCTAGGAGGCCAGGAATAAAGCAGATTTGATTCCCAGGACTTTCCAAAGCGCTCCATGAGTCAATAATGGCAAGTTTGACCTCTATGGATAGGCAATTGACAACTTGCACATGGTGGGACTCATGGACTAGGCAAATAAGACAAAATAAATGGAATAATGTCTAAGTGGGTAAATACTATGGGTTGATTATTCTAACACTTCCAATTGTTGCAAACTTGTACATTACCTGCCATGAGTTGACAGCCGAATGCTAGATATTATTATTGTAGTATACTATAATGTTTGAATATCAATGGTGTAATAATTTGGTAATCACAGAGATGTTGAATATCTACATTCCTATATAGATCCAGACAACAATAATAAGAATTTTTGTGAGAATATGAGCATAAGAAACAAGGAATATAGTTGTTTAGATGTCAGAGTATTGTCATTAGATCAGTTTGATGGTTTGGATGATATCTTTTGACTTTAAACCATCAAATCCTCAGTTGTACGCAATATACTTATATTTTAGCAAGGATAGGTGGAATTTTCATTTTAACAAGTGCATTAGAGAAATAACTGATTAGTTAAATCTCTGGTTTAGTGTATTTTCTTGGAACTAAATACCAATATTTAGTGTGTCCTTGATTTCTTTTGATTTGTTTGGAAATAAGTTTCTTAGTTTCACAATTTTACTCTTCAAATAGATAACCAGGTTCTAATGTCTCAAGTGTTCAAAGTTTTAGATTTGAGCCACATTGGACCAAGAGAAGCTAGTTGGTACAGGAATCCGAGAGTCCAATAATTAAACTCAGCAACCCGTAGCTCTTCTTTCCAAGAGTGCACAAAACACAGTTGGAAACACACACAAATATAGTATCCATTACAGCTTTTGGATTTCAAAAGAAATTTCACATAAACTTGTTCCTCGATCTGTTATCTTGTATCTGCCATATTCTTTCTAGATCCAACAATGCTCCAATTATATGGAGTTATCAAATCTTGTGAGCTAAAATTATGAGCTATTGTTGAGCTACTTCAAGCTCTCTACTATTGAGTTACTCCAAGTTGTTTTTGAATAGATATTTTTGTTCTTTATATAGGCTCAAAACCTCCATGGAATCTACTAATCATAGTTGACCATGTTAACTAGGTCCACCTTTTTTGAAATTACTAATTGCCACATGCGATCAAAACAATGACCTCCTTAAACTCTAAGGAATTATAGCCTAATATAAAGGCCTTTATTAATTTTTGATAGATATACAAATGCCAAGGAGAAGAACCATTCATGTGCATATTGACATTGGTTGTAGAGAATTTTGAATCAAGCATTGCATAATATAATAAGAAGAATTTCGTTGGGAACAATAGATCATTTCCACTCACCTCAAAAAGAATGTCAAATTTTCAAGTAAAGAGATAAAATGGATATTAAAATTCCTCCCTTTCTTCATTTACACTGACACAACCAATAATTATGTGATCTATCTATAGCATGTACCTGCCTTATTGAAAAATTCATCTATTGCCAATTCCTACAAAGATACCAATGTTTCCATACTTGGCATATCTTTTAAATTAGAAACTTAGCACCGATTTTCTATACGCCCCTTTGGAACTACTTTAAACTAGTTTGTAAGGAAATACTCATGCCAAATTGGATGGGGTAAACAATATCTTCGTGGATTATTAATAACCCGCCAAAAATTGTGTGATGATTTATGAAATAAAGACCAACTTTCTGAAAATGAACGACATCATTAACAAATACAACCTACAGGTGATTTTCAAGAGTTTACTATTGAATTAATTTAGGATATTACTAGAAGAGTGTTCCAATAAAAACTCTAGGATCGATTCCACTCATACATTACAACCATGGAAAAGAATACTGAGACCCCTACACCTATCAAATGTTTTCAAATAGAAAAATCCTACATTCAAGGCTTCAGCCTAGCTATACCTCAAGGCTCAGATCATATTCATCACCATTACTGTTTATTTTGTCTTATTTACTCAATTCAATATTCTTCTTCATATCTATTGTGAGACTAAGATGTGGAGTATTATTACATGGAAACAATGTTTATGCTACAAGAATCTTCCTTCGAAGTTTCTTGAGTGTTATAAACATATTCAAATAATATTCTTCAAGAAAAATTAGATAGTCTGATTCATGTTGGTGAATCATGCTTGTTATAGAAGATTCAATTTATTCTAGAGCTTCTGTTTCAACTTTCAACAATAATAGGAATTTTGCACATGAACTAGTGTCTAACATGAGGGAGTGTTCTCTATGGTTTATATGATCCTCTCCTTTTGTTTCACACTCAGGTTTTTTAATCAAAAGCATTAGTGATCATGGGGAAGAATCATCACTGCATCACCAACAAATGCTTTGATTTTATCTCTTCCATGGCTATTCTTAGACATATTTGAGCCTTTATTTTGCTGAGATCATACCCACAATGTTGTTGTTTATAACCTAAGTATAGGTTTCCATCTTGTAACATAAATTGGTTTTGTGATGTTTATTTTGACTTCATTTCTGCCTTATTAATAGTGCATATGTCTCTTTTCCTTTCCCAAATTTGACCTATTGCAAAAGATAGCTAGGAAAACCATAGAAATAACTCCAAGTAGAAACCACATATTGTATCTTCTAGACCTATGTGATTTATTTATACCATTTGCATTCTTGATAGTGTGGCATCATTCACTAGTCATTATAATGACTAAGTAGTTGTCTCACTCCTACAAACTGTTGCCAGTAGACATAGAATTTGTTAGACTTTCTTAAAATATGATTAGATTATCTAGGATATTTATCTGAAAGAATAACAAGTACAACAAAATGCATAATATGTAAAATATGCACAAGACACAAATATTTTCATTAGGGAAACCATAAAGGAGAACCCCACAAACTTCTTCAGAATAGTAAGATGATCAAAATCAATAATAAGAAATGGTTAGCAGCTATATTTCTCTTCTCCTATGATTGTTTATCTCTCTCAACCACCTTATAGAGTGTGTGTGGTGTGTATAAATGAGGGATATTTCCTCCCTATTTATGACATTTCAAGTCACTAACCAAATATAAGACTCGATCCTACATGTCATGTCACATGAGGCTCGCTTCTCCTAGAGAGACCACAATTACATATTACATGATGTTACACTGGGGACTATTGCCCCGAATTACAATGGAGGTTGTACCTGAAGGTATAGAAACAATTTAGACATCCAGTAAATGGGGCATACACATCCCCAATGGGGGTACAACAACATACAATGACAATATACATTAGAATATCTGTCAAAGTTACAAATACATCAACACTCCCTCTTATCTAGGAAGGTATTCTCTCTCTACACAGTCATCAACACATCTAGTCAGGTATTCATCACATCATTGTCACGGAGTCATAGAGTCTTAATCATAGCTACTGCCATCATCTTCTTATAATTTTGTCATTGTCCCATACTAGCTATCATTGGAATTTTCCACAATGCAAGCCATTTTTCATGCTAGATGTAGGCCTATCCCTCTGCCAGGTATTCATCATCTCTGTGAGAAAGCCATCATGTAGGTACATCTCAGGACTTATTATATGCCTCTTGAAAAACCTACAGGATCTCCCAGGACTGATTATATGCTATTGAGAAACCTATGTACCTTGCTATTACCTCATCATCTTCATATCATCTCATCGTCACACGGAGCACAAACCGGATACACATCACAAAACACTTAGATCAATGACCATTGGAGGCCAATCATACCACCATGTCAGACAGACTCTCAACACTTATATCATGACAATGGGAGGCCTTTCCTGCCACGATGTTGAAAAGGATCTACACTCACATCTGACACAGTGAGGCACAACCTTCCAACATGTTGGAAAGGCTCTGCGCTTACATCCAACCATGGGAGGCCTAGCCTTCCACCATGTAGAAAAGGATATGCACTTACATACGACCATGGGAGTTCCATCCTTCCACTATGTCGGAAAGGCTCTGAAATTACATCCGACCATGGGAGGGATAACCTTCCACCATGTCGAAAAGGCTCAATAGTTACATCAGACAATGGGAGGGCCAATCTACCCACAATCTACCACCATGTCGAAAAGGATCAACACTTACATCTGACCATTGGAGGCCCAACCTACCATAATGTCAGAAAGGCCCTTCACTTACATTTGACCATGGGAGGACTATCCTGCTACCATGTCAAAAAGGCTCAGCACTTACATCCGACCATGGGAGGCCCAACCTGTCACCATGTTGAAAAGGCTCAGCACTCACATCCAACCATGGGAGGCCCATCTTGCCACCATGTCGAAAAGGCTCTCGGACTCATCGCTTCCCCTTGGAAGGATCTCCGATCTGAAGTACACACTAGAGCTTCATCGATCCTCTTTGCATCATACAAAAATGCAAGTCATATCAATGAAATCAAATATTATCTTTCAAAAGAAACATACTATTTCACAAATGGTTGAGAAAGTAACAACGTATTTTTCCTTGACTATACTCACTACCATGCAGGACTGCATCCTTTCAAACTAGTATTCCATACTGGATCTCAAAATGAAGAAGCAACCCAACGTGATATTCTTCTTAGTAGCACTACCAATCTAAATCAACATAACCAAGCAAGTTAGTCTTTTGAATCCTATCATACTTGATCCTATACTCAGATGTACCCTTCAACTACCTCACTTCATGCTTTGCAACCAAGTGAGCATGTCATCAATCTGTTAGAAACTGGATCAGGTCATTCACAACAAATGATATGAATCGTCTTATATTCATTATGCACATCAATGAACAAATCATCTGATGATACATCATGGCATCGATTATATGTGATGAAGCATCACTCAATAGCTTCAGGTTTGATGCCATAGGTGTGGCTATGTCCTTGCATTTCATCATGCAGCAAACCTCTTCAGGATATCCACTACATACTTCTCTTGTCCAAGGGATATTCCATCTGCACTCTGTAACCATGCCTAGAAAGTAGTGCATCGTACCCAAGTCCTTCATCTTGAACTCGACAGCAAGTATCCTACTTGCATATTTAATGAGTTCCTCTTTTCTTGTTAGGAACAGGTCATCGACATATAACAACAGCATCACTAGTTTTATGCATTCAACCTTGAAGGAAAGGTTTGAATCCTCTTTATTCTTAGTAAAGGCTAGAGCCATTAGTAATCTTTCTATCCTATTTTACCATGTTGAACCTCAAGATATTTTGCAGTCACACCCTCTGAAGCGGAGCATCATTATCCCCATTCCTTTCATACTCTATGTATTGAAACATTCTGCACTGGAGTAACAATTATCTTCCTCTACTACTAATATTCTATGTGTCCATCTAGGGTCACTGGATACCAAGATCCTCTATCTTGAACTTTTTGAAATTTCTTCTCACACCCATCTATGATCTTGTCATCCTCTATAGGATTTCATCTTAAACCATGTAGCGAAGTTTAAGATATTCATCACTCTAAGTGATCTTCAATCTCCTCAAGTATGTGTTATCCCATGGGTTCCCTCAATCTCCTTCTTTAATTTCCACACATAATTTTTCATGTCATGTGTCTCAAATCCCAGTGGTTGTAGATGTCTCTTCGTAGTATATTCCTTCTTTCTGTGAGAAGCCTCATGCTAATAATATTTCCTTGTATCCCATGATGTCTCCATATACTACATGTCAAATCTTATAGATCCATATGGAAGACACTACTCACTTCCCTTTAGGCCTTGATACCGCATCCTAGACATCATTCTTCTTGAACTGGTGCTCTCCTTCCCTTTCTTCTTGGATACTTATTCATAGATGGAAGGCTCTGCACCAATGGTGTCGCTCAACAATGTCACATAACTAGAGTGTGTTTGAGGCCTCTTTTTTTCATTGTAATTCTCTTCATACTTTTCTTCATCTTATATTATTCTTCATCTACCATTCTCTTTATATTCTTCTGAAGCTATTTCTTTCGCTATGGTGTCTTTGACCTAAGAATATTCAGGTTCCTCTTCTAAACTTTCATCACTTATTCTTTGGAATGATCTACAAGTCAAGTTAATTTGCATCATTAGAAACATATCATAATTTCCAAGACATATTAGTAGTGACAAACATATGTCACATAGCCATACGACTATTTTAGCTAATGCTACAAAATTCATCCATATCATGTATACATACAATAACTTCTAGATGCATTCTACCCTAATGTTATTAAGAGTGTGTAGTACTCCTAATATTCCAACAAAGAGGTTTCAATCTAGATAATTAGTAATTGAATGTTGTACACCATCATTGACTTCTTACCCATCGTGTGCAATTCAGTAGTATAAATGCAAATACTTAAACATGCATAACACATCAACTAAATATAAACAAATGCATAACCAAAAAATATCATGAAATGACAATTGAATCCTTCTTTATATTTTTTTCATGGGTAGACTCATTTATCCCTCAACTTCATCATCTTCTTCATTCATAACAACATCATTTCTTATTCAAATGCTAAGATTGATAAGAGTTTCTTCAAGATTTGCGTTCTTCATATTCCTCATCGCTTGAGGGATCTTCTTTGAATCGTGAGAGATTGATATTTAGTTGCTCCCATGTTCTCTTCTCTTATTATGAGTTGAGATTCTTCTTTTGTACACTCTTCCTAGATTCTGCTGAAGGTAAACACTTCCTTCTGGAACACATTCCTCGAATGAATCGATCCCATGATCTTGGGAGGCCATTCAAGGTGCTTATAACAATATCTTCTTCTTCTTCAATTTCTTCATCATAGAATTGAAAAATTCCTTTTTGTGTCTTCAAGGATGACACATGAGGGATGAGATGATATTTAGTAGAATCTGCAATGATTCTCTTGGCTATAGCGTTAGCCTCATCTCCCTCTGGATCCTAGAACATTATTACTGAAATACTGATCCAAGTCAATTTATTCAAGGATCATAGAGGTCTTATACTTCCATACTCGAAATTTTTTAGATTCCCCAATATTGTCATCAATCTAGTGTGATTAGTCATTTTGAAATGAGAACGTCAAATGTAAATAGAAAAAATTTAGATCTTACTGATTTGAGGTGTCCGGCCTAGTTTTGGAGTTGATTGATCTAGGGTTTGTCAGAGAAACCTTAATTTTTAAAACTTTGAATTTCAAACTTATTATTGGATAGAAATATATGCCTCCTCAAGGCAATCTTTCCAATGGAATCCTTTTCTGAAAACAGTGGAGGTAAGCTCTCAGAACAAGAAGCCCTAGTTTTCCAATTTCTACTGTAGAAATGACTGATATCAATTCTATTGTATCTCTAAATTTTTGGATCCCTATTGTCAGAAATTTCTCCCTGTGATATATGATAGGTATTATTTCCAACCCCACATGTTACATAATAAATGGATTATCCAAGTGGGATTTATGTTGAGTTTCCCAAGGTGACTATTTTGGGGGCTGTTCAGGATAGACACCTTGTATGGACCACCGTGTGTCACTAATTCACATTCTGGGTCTGAAAATTGTACCACATAAACTAAAGTATGTGCCCTACTTGAAACATCTTCTAAATTTCAGTTTGGACCTTCCTATCCCTAGATATAGAAAATATCGCTAGGTCACCTATTTATGAATGTATTATGGAGGAGGATGAACCCTAATTTGGAGGAACCATATATTCAAAATTATAGAGAATATGAGGCTGTAATGTTTACACAATATACATCACAAATTTATATTTGGCATGTAAAATTTTTGGCTTCTAATATTTCTCCAATATCGCGTTATAGAGAAAGTTCTAGAATGACTAAATTTGGTCTTCTAGGGTTTTCGGGCATGAAACCCTAATTTATATTAGCTTCCATTGTAGCTGTATTTTGAATGTACAATGAAACTTCTATTATTCAAAAACTTCTCCCACTAGCAGATGCACCCTAGTGAGGTGATTTAGCGTAGCCCTCTGTGCATGATGATCTGTGGAGAGAACACCTTCAACTAGGAAGCCATAGTTCCTGCAGCTGCATAGAGTCTTGTTTCAGAGAGGATATAATACCATGTTAGACTTTCTTAAGATCTGATTATATTATCTAGGATATTTATATGAAATAATAAGTACAAAAAAATGAATACTACGTAAAATATGCACAACACACAAATATTTTCATCGGGGAAACCATAAAAGAGAAAACCCTGCAAACTTCTTCAGAATAGTAAGATGATCAAAAGTAGTAATAAGAAATGTTTAGCAACTATATTTCTCTCCTCATATGACTCTCTATCTCTCTCTAATTCCTTAGAGAGTGTGTGTGGTGTGTATAAATGAGGGATATCACCTCCCTACTTATACCCTTTCAAGTCAGTGACCAAATATAAGAATTGATCCTATATCTCATCTCACATGGGGCCCACTTTTCCTAAAGAGACCAAAATTACATATTACATGATGTTACACTAGAGACTATTGCCCTGACTTACAATGGAGGTTGTAGCTCAAGGTATAGAAAAAATTTAGACATCCCGTAAAGGGGTAACACACATCCCCAAGGTGGGTACAACAACATACAATGATAATATACATCGAAATATCTTCTAAAATTACAAATAAACCAATAAAATTCATACAAACAACAAAAACTATTCAATTCCAATGCATACCCATATATTTATATATTCCTTATACACAAGTTATCACATTCATAGTATATTTTTTTATGCCATCGCCACAATAAAAAGACAGAATATCACAACACCAAATGGAGGTTGAAGAAGGTTTTGAAACTCAAACTGAATGTGTGAGGAGAATAATTGATTTGATTGCCTCATATCAGTAGCTCCTTTCATACTACACAACCATATCCATAGAATCATGAAATTCCTAATGTAGTTGGTGGATTTCACTCGTGTACTGTGGAAGTCGTAGATTTGATTTTTTTCAGTGTGGCTGTGAATTTAGCATATCTACCTTATCCCAACAACTATCGTGACATCAACAAGGGTTTTCCAGAATGTTTCCTTTGTTACCAACCATAAATTGATATATTAATTGGCAATTAAGGTCAAACAATGTCCACCATTTCTTTTGGATTCCATGAAATTTCATAAAGAATCTATTCTTTATTCCCATGGAAAAATATTTCATGAATACATATTATAGAATAATAATATTACCATGGTAATTGAGTTTAATAGAAAATAAAACTTCATGAATCCATATTATTGAATAATAACATGGTATTCGTAAATAAGGCCACTTGAAATAAGAACTTCATGAATTCATATTATTGAATAATATTGTCATAATGGTCTATAAGCGCATCGGAAACACATATTTTTTGATTTAATAAAACATGATATGAATGCTGGTGAAGTAGATATGGGCACTAGAAAGTAGAATTTATTAAAAACATATTAATGAAGATTAATGTCATCCTCGTAAAAAAGGTCACTACAAACTAATATTTCATGAACTCACATTATAGAGTTTAGTAATATTGTCTTGGTAAATAAGAGAACTGAAAAAATCATTTCATGAATTTATACTAAAGAATAATAATGACACCTTGGAAGTTAAGGCATTTAGAAAGTAGAAATTCATCAATTACTATTATTATAGAACAATACCATTGGATTAGTAAATAATACCACTAGAAAGCAAAATTTCCTAGACTCTTATTACAAAAGAATAATATCAGAGTGGTAGAAAAGGGGAGTAGAAACCAAAATACCTTCTATATGTTTGTGAAAAAAATATAATTCATCATGTAGTCATTATTGTGCTAATGCCTAATAATATGCTCCGCCCATCTTGTCACTATGCCTAGCATGAATGACTCCTATTTAGAAGGAACACTTCCACGATACTCCTTTACACCCAATACTTGACACTAAGGGACTCATCCTTCCTTATTACAAGAAAACGTTCGTGGGTTCATTGTGTAACAATAATTTGAACATGGGGTGGAAGAAGTGGGGGGATTCATATTTGATGTTAGAGTAAATCTAGAAATTAAGTTTTCCTAGATGAATACGAAAATAACAAATAATGATGCAGAGATTCATTCCCTTTTTAAAGGATTCTTGATTCTTAAATCCTTGGAAGAGTTCGTTTAGGACATGTAACACCCTGTTTTTGACCCCGTTGCATTAAATGTACATGATGTATATATTGTAATAATCATGGTGCGGAGCTAAAGGCCAAGGCCCCACCATTGATTGGTTATGCTATGTTTCGGGTTGAAATTGTCACCAATGGTATATCGGGGCATGGGGCATATATTAAGTTTTTTCATCATGTAAATATGCATCTTTATCTAAAATCAACCCCGACCAGATATGTTCGTGGCAACTAAATTGAGAAGGGGCATGATTTTCACAAGGATAAGGGTGGGGGATGTCAAACCTTGGCCAATGAGGGAAAAATCCACGTGTCACCTTCCCTTGTTTTTATCCAACCAGTACCATTAAAAATTGTTGCTGGTAGTTGGGGTAGTTATGGCTGGGAGTTGAGTGTGGCAAGACTGTCAGTCCTTGCCCACATGCACACTCCACCAGCGTGGTTGACCTCATGATGGAAAGAAAACCATTGCCATCACTCCAGCGGACACCCCATTCTCTCTCGACTACTGCGCATCCTCTCCATTGTCTATTCATCTTCACGCATAAGCAGAGTTGTTCATCCTCATGCAGGAGGGGGAGTCTTGCTCATTCCAATGCACGTGCTCTTTCTTGTTTGGTCTCATGCATCCAGGAGAGAGGAGCCATCCCCAGTGTCGTTCGCATTTTCCACACAAAGGAATCGAGTGTGTTTCAATCCGTATTTGGGATTGGGTGTGAATCTTCTCTCACACACTGGGCTCTGCATTGTTGTCACTCACGCAGCAAGCTAAGAGCCGTTTGGTCATTGTCACCCCCGATTTTTCTTGTGCAGAGCCATTTTTATGCTCAGGGACTGTGTGTAAGTTTTCTTTACCAATCTGTGGTTTGTGCATATGTTTTTCCCTCTATATTTTGGGGTCTGGTGGAAGTTTCTCTCACGCACAGGCTGGGAGACTGTATTTCTTCCCCCGTGTGGTCTAGGTAAGTTTTCCCCGTGACTTTGTTGTCCAGGACGGACTGTTGTTTCCCCATGTTGTGAGTTGTGTCTACTGATACGTTTTGGGACTGTGTAATTCACTTGGGAATCATTTTGGCCATGATAGGACCAAGAATGACTCAGGAGTCGTTTTCCCTGTTTAAGCTGTGACAGCTGATTGATTGCATGAGTGCAATGGTTGGTCTTCGAACTGTGCTGGGAGCAGGTATGGGGGCTTGGATTGCTTGATAAACCTGGTGTGTTTGGAAACCACATAGACAGAGCTAGAGGGCTGGATTTCTTCTCCACAACCCCTGAATAGCACTGGAAGGGAAGGCAGGGCTTGAGGGACTGTGTAGCAGAGAAGGGACCGATTCCTTGTGTTGGGTGTGTGTGGGTGTCTTAGAAGTCAGGCTAGTTTTGGTGTAGGTTTTCCTAGCTCTGCAATGGGCTCACGAGCTTAGCATTTATCCTTTCCAAACTCCTTGATGGCCTGATAAACCTGACCATGTTGGATTGGCTGTCTGGTTGATGGCTTGATAAACCCAACTGTGTTGGCTTGGATGTGTTTTGTGTATCCTTGGTTATGTGTGAGCCTTCTTGTTCCCTATTCCTTGGAGAATCATGCCCAGCTCGGGGGTGGCAGCGTTGTTGAGAGGTTGAGGAGAACGCTGGCCTATGGTTGGGTGGAACATTGCAGCGACGTAGCTGGTTGCGGAACGAGTTCTTCATAAGATAAGTAATCTTGTCTATTTTATTTTTGCAATCATATTTTCTGTTAATGAATGTGATGAACATGAAGAATTCTTGTATGAATGTATGTTTGCTTCCATTGTATGATAAATGATCATGTATGCATGTTCTAGTTCAAAGCATTTTGTTTCAGCATTTTAGCTTTTCTTATGAATGTACATGTTCATGGGGCTCTTAGCCCGGATGGTTAATGCCATGGTAGCGTCCTCCTCGCCGGTCAGAGGGTTGAGGATGTTACAGGACATGCTTAAAAACATTACAACTTGATGTAAGAGATAAATAGTTGAGATTTAACAAGTCTCATAGAAGAAGAGGTAATCTGAATAGTCTCAGATATTTCTTTAGATAAGATGACAAGGATAGATTGGTCATTGGGAAATTTGGAATATACTAATTCATGAATTATGTTGAATGATAACTGGTACAATATGGAAATTAATACTAGGAGGATGTGTAAAACCATCATTTTTGGCATTGATACCTAAGAAATTCAATCAAAATTCATTTGGTAGGTTTTTTCTTATCTCCTTACGTAACACATCTTACACAATTATGAACAAAATATTGGTTCACGAGATTATTCTTTTATTACCATATTCACTTAGTTCAAAAATTCAAGGGGGATTTCTGAAACATAGGAAAATATTTGACAATATATTCTTAGTGAAAAGGGAACACCTTTAAATATGGTCATCCATGTATAATGAACATGACGTGAAAAGAGAACACCTTTAACTATGTTATCATGCTATTACTTCTGAATCACAAAGTCATCCCCAAATCCTTCTTGTTAGGATATTTAAACACTTAGGAGTTAGTTAAGATCAACTTGTGTAATATATCCGTTAGGTAAAAGTGTGTTTCTTTAGTATGCATTAGTATGCATTTGTAAATATTCTAATCTGACGGTCACGATATGTTTTAGACATAGAGTGATCCAATGGTTCAACTTCTCTTAGATCATACCTACCATTGATCTGTGGCTAAACACTCGATTGGTCTATGATCTTTATTTAAAGAGCATAGAGGGTCCTTGGCTAGTTGATCGACTATGAGAAGCTCATGTAACTATCTTTCTTTTGCATAATAAATTGCTCCAAGTAGCTATTTGGCTGGGGCCATGGACTGTTTCCCTCTCGAGGGTTTTAACCACGTGACAAACATCGATGTATTGATCTGTGATCTATTTGTGTGCAGCGGTTGTTCTTGGTGTTCAGTCCTTTGGGAGTACCCTGTGTACCCTAACATGGTATCAGAGCTTTTATGAAGAGCTGCTTTCGGTTTTGATGAAGATCTGGAACCGGTGTTGCCGAAACATTGAAAGGGTTTCTCGTTCTAGATTTTTTGTGCATTTTTGGACTATGGGAGCTATTCCATTGTGTCCGGAGCACCGTTTTCATTTGGAAATATTTTTCGTTTCATCGAAAACCATTCCTGTTTGCTCCAGAAACACCCATTTCGGCAAATCTGAAGGAATAATGTTACAGTGATGGATTTTTTTTTTAAATATCTCATATATTTATCAGTTTATTATTAGATCTTTTTGTTTTAGTCTCAAAGTATTGCCTTCCCTGGCTGTGTATGCTCTTTGCCGTGCACCTTGCGTGATTGCGGCGATTCAGAAATAGTGAGGGAACGTTTTTTTTTCTTGTGTTCTCGGCTACGTATGCTCTTTGCCGTGCACCTTGTGCTATCACAGCAAATCCGAAACAACGAGAAAACTTGAAAACGTAGACTTTTCGGGTAAGATAACCAATATCTAACCCCATTGTGTGGAAATTTATTTTTTTGTTTTTTGTTTTTCGTTTTTTTTGTGATTTGCAAGAAAAGAAAGCAAGCATGGAAAACGAGAGAGAAGAGTAAAATAAAAATAAAAAAATAAGCCCCCTTCCTCTTTCCATACTTTTACGTACCTTTTAAACTTAGCTCACTTGGTCCAAAGTTGCTTTACACCGTGATAAGTCTTGAGTTCAAGTCTTATCAAGCTACTTTTTAGTGCATGCAATTTCTATTTTCAAGTTACTTTATTGTAAAAGTGCATCTCACATTAATAAAATAAAATAAAAGTGAGTCACTTAAGTCTTTTAATTTATTGCCGCACTATTTAAAAGTACATTATTGTAAAAGTGAACCTCACTTATTCTACAAAAGTGATTCACTTTAAAGCAACTTTATTGTAAAGTGATTGTCAAAGGTTGATATTTGGAAGAGGGGGGTTCTTTTTTTTTAGTTGGTCAACTTAATATCTGCCATGTCACTATTGGGGAAATCTTCAACATTTTCTTTGATCAAGCATAAATTCATCATCCAGAATCCGTTTTAAGTGTCGTTTTTTTTAAAACCACATATTTTTTCGAGCTCTTTGCATCCAGACAGTTATTTTTTATTCTTTCAACCATTAGTTTACAGTATGGACGCCCCTTGTGACATTATACTTACAAGTTCTAACTATTTCTCATGGAAATCTCGTATGGAGGATGTTCTGCGAAGTAGATGACTTTTCGGGATAATTTCAAGGAAAGAAATAGAACCCACTGATGATGATAAGAAAATTAAATGGGAAAATAGATGTGATGAAGCTCGTGGATTGATTGGGATGTCAATCTCTACCGATTTGCGATTCCACATATTTGGCATTGATGAACCTGATAAAGCTTGGGAAAAGTTGGAATCTGTGTTTGGTAAACACAATGAAATTCTGGGTCATCAACTTGAGAATGAGTTGCTTTCATTGAATCCAAATGATTTTTCTTGCATTCAAGACTATTTATCTAAGTATAAAACTCTTAGACTATTATGTGCAGAATGTAAGATTAAGAAAGAAGACAAACACTGTATTTATCATATTCTTTCCAAACTTGGACCTGCATATTTTGTTTTTGTATCTACATTCTACTCCATGAAAGAATCCTTGACTGCAACCAGCTATGTAGAGCCTAGTCTTGAATCCTTTTGTGATTCCTTAATTAGAGAGCAAGATAAGCTCATTCATCTTAGAATAATTAACAATGCAGATACATCTGGGAAAGCCTTATTGTCCCAACAGAAAGAGAAGTCCAAGCCTCCTAAGAAACAAAATTTTCGCTATAATAAGCAAAAAAACAAGGATCCCAAACCCTCTCAGTCAGCTCCTTCTTCAAAAAATGACAAAGGATCCAAGCAAAAAGGAAAGAAGACTGAGCGTCATTGCAATTTTTGTGGGAAAGATAATCATGATGAATATAAATGTTTTAAGAAGATGGCAGCCTTAGAAGCAGCAATGAAGAAGCACCACATCAGCCTAGATTCGTCTTCAGAATCTAACATTCATGGACATGCACTTTGTGCTTCTAGTTACTCTTATATTGCATCTTCTTCTTCTACTTCAAATGAATGGCTCATTGATTCTGGAGCATCCTATCATATGGCTAAGGTTCAAGCCATCTTTTCTACTATGCATGAATGTAACACCAAACAAATATTTGTTGGTGATGATAGATCTCTAAGTGTTGTAGGATCTGGAACAGTTCCAGTAGAAAATGGTCATTTCAGTGATGTACTATGTGTTCCAAAAATTTCCTGCAATTTGTTATCTGTCTATCAAATTACTCATTTAGGTGAAGGTAAAACTGTAATGTTTACACCTCACCAAGTTGTAATCAAGGATTTTAAAAATCCTCAAAATGTCCTTGCTACTGGAAATCTTGATGATATTACTAGGTTGTACAAATTTAACAACTTTGGGTCATCACCTTTTCCTTCAGTGTTTGTCGCTCATAGTGATAACTTGAGCAGACTTTGGCATGAGCAATTTGGTCACTTAAATTATCACTCATTGCAACAACTATGTAAAGACAATATGGTGACTGGTCTTCTGCTGGTATCTTACAAGGATGGTGTTTGTTCCGTTTGTGTACTCGAAAAACATCAACGGGACAGTTTTAATAAACGTGCCTCTTGGCACGCCTCGGTTCCCTTGGAGCTTGTGCATAGTGACTTGTGTGGCCCTCTTCCATCTGCTTCCTTTTCTGGTTTCAAATATTTCTTAACTTTCATTGATGACTACTCCAGATGCACTTGGGTTTACTTCCTAAAACTTAAGAGTGAAATATTTAACATGTTCTTAGGCTACAAGGCTCTTGTTGAAAAACAATCTGGTCATCAAATTCTTAAGTTAAGATATGACAATGGAGGAGAACATGTTAACAACAAGTTCACTACTTTTTGCACTGAGCAAGGAATCCAAAAATAGCACATTGTTCCATATACACCACAACAAAATAGTGTAGCTGAAAGGAAGAACCACACTTTAAAAGAAATGGCTAATTGTATGATCCAATCTAAGGGACTAAGTCTTCAATATTGGGCTGAGGCCATAAATTGTGCAAATTACATTGTTAATCGCACACCCACTAAAGTTTTACAGGGTATAACACCGGAAGAAGCATGGAGTAAAATTAAACCAAATGCAAGTCACTTTCGTGTGTTTGGTTGTGAATCATGGGCTCACATTCCGGATGAAAAACGGAAAGCATTACAGCCTAAAAGTGAAAAGTGCATATTTGTTGGATATTCTGAAGATGTAGAAGGTTATAGAATTCTTCAGCCACATTCTCATGATATAATCATTATAAGAGATGTTAAATTTGATGAAAATCTCTTGGCTTGCGATCCTAACTTGGTGGGTGTGCCATCTTTGGCTTACGAGCCCGATTCAACGATTGTGCCTTCTTATTCTTCTTCTTCCAGCTTCCTTGACAGGTTTCCAACTCCAGTTTCTGATGATGACAGTGAGCATGAAAATCCACCTCCTCCTGCTCATGTTCCTCCAATTGCACCAGCACCAATACTTCCTCGATGGGTTCGTTCAACATGTGAAGCAGCTGGTGATCTTGCTGGTGATCCTAGAGATCAACGTCGAACACGTTCTCAGTTTCAGCGAGCCTCTTCTCTTTTGGCTCAAGTTTTCGAGAATCATGATCCAAA
>LPNX010356692.1:300-59636 GCA_001517045.1 Pseudotsuga menziesii | reverse complement strand
TGCAGAAGCTTCAAGAAATCCAGATTGGGATGTAGCTATGGATGAAGAATATCATTCCTTAATGGCGAACGATACTTGGGATCTTGTTCCTCTTCCAAAGGGAAGAAAACTTGTCAGATGTAAATGGGTCTATAGAACTAAGTATGCATCAAATGGTAGTGTTGAAAGAATTAAGGCAAGGTTAGTTGCCAAAGGTTTTTCCCAAGTTGAAGGGATTGACTACAATGAAACCTTTTCCCCTGTAGCAAAAATGAACTCCATCCGCCTTGTTCTTTCCCTTGCAGCCTTACATAACTGGGAATTCCATCAAATGGATGTCAAGTATGCCTTCTTACATGGTGATTTACATGAGGAAATTTACATGGAACAACCTCCTGGATATGTTCATAATAACTCTAGCCTTGTGTGTTTCCTTAAGAAATCCTTATATGGCCTTAAGCAAGCTCCTAGAGCTTGGTATGCCAAAATGGATAGCTTTCTCCTTGACACTGGTTTTTCTAGATGCCATTCTGACCCCAATGTCTATACCAAGAAAGTAGGAAACCATCTCATCATACTTGTTCTTTATGTTGATAATCTTATCCTTACTGGTAGTGACCCTACCCTTATAACCCATTTGAAATCCAGTATTAAGGAAAATTTTGAAATGTCAGACTTAGGACATTTGCATTATTTTCTTGGTCTCCAAGTCTTGCAAACGAAAGAAGGAATCTTTCTTTCCCAGTCTAAGTATGCTTGTGACCTTCTTCGTTGCTTCCACATGGAAGATTGTAAACCAGCCCCTTCTCCCTTCCAGTCTGGAGTCAAATTTTCTACCACTTGTACTTCCCCTGAAGTAGATGCCACCTTCTATCGTCAGCTTGTTGGTAGTCTTTTATACTTGACTCATTCCCATCCTGACCTTTCCTTTGTCGTTGGTCGTGTTGCTCGTTATATGAAAACTCCTCATGAAAGTCACTGGAAAGCAGCAAAAAGAATACTTCGATATATTCAAGGTACAATTCAGTTTGGGATTCATTATAGTACAGGGGGGAAACCTTTGTTGGTTGGTTTCACTGATTCAGATTGGGCCGGCGATCCTGATGATCAGAAGTCTACTGCAGGTTATGTTTTAAGTCTGGGATCTGGACCTGTCACTTGGGCTTGTAAGAAACAACAATCTCTTGCTCTTTCTTCAGCAGAAGAAGAATATCGAGCCGCAGTTAATTCCAATCAGGAAGCTTTATGGCTTCGACAGATCCTTTCAGAGTTTGGAATCGAGCAGCAGCAGCCTACTCCACTTTGGTGCGACAATCAAAGTGCCATCAAGCTTGCCAAAGATCCAGTTCTACATTAGCGCAGCAAACACATTGAGCTACACATGAACTTCATCAGAAATCTTGTTCATGATCATGTTATTGAAGTGCTCTATTGCCCTACAGATGATCAAGTTGCAGACATCTTCACTAAGTATCTTACAGAAGCGAATTTTTCTAAACTTCAGTCTATGTTAGGAGTTCAGGAATGTGTCCTTAAGGGGGGACAGGATCTAATGCCTCCTTCCTTCTCCTAATAGTGTCACTTTTGTAAATCCTTCAATCCTATCCCAAGTTGTTCTTAAGAGGGGATGTTAGGATATTTAGACACTTAGGAGTTAGTTAAGATCAACTTGTGTAATATATTTGTTAGGTAAAAGTGTGTTTCTTTAGTATGCATTAGTACGCATTTGTAAATATTATAATCTGATGGTCACGATATGTTCTAGACATAGAGTGATCCGACGGTTCAACTTTTCTTAGGTCATACCTACCATTGATCCGTGGCTTAACACCCTATTGGTCTATGATCTCTATTTAAGGAGCATAGAGGGTCCTTGGCTAGTTGATGGATTATGAGAAGCTCATGTAACTTTCTTTCTTTTGCATAATAAATTGCTCCAAGTAGTTATTTGGCTGGGGCCGTGGACTGTTTCCCTCTCGAGGGTTTTAACCACGCGACAAACATCGGTGTATTGATCTATGATCTGTTTGTGTGAAGCGGTTGTTCTTGGTGTTCGGTCCTTTGGGAGTACCGTGTTTACCCTAACACTTCTAACGTTTATATTCAATAGTTTTTTCAAAAGCATAATATCATTCAAACTCCATGTCACTTGTTTGGCGTTTCGTCATGATACATCATGAGTGTCTTGTTAGTCAAATTAAAAGAATAATGGTCACATATTTGTTTGAAATTATTCATTTTTTTGTGTGTCCATTTTTACTTTATCTTGCTTTCCAAAAGAATTCTTTCTAATTTGTGATTTTCGTTTATACTTGTTTTAATGAGAAAGCATATAAAGAGAAGATTCATTCATGCGATCATTGCCATATAATGGTGAAGTTACACGTTCAATATGATACTTGAGCTATCATTGGATATGTTGCTAAAAAGAGATTCTTGCAGTTTTGAGAATTATATATATTATCTACTGATGAGGCCAACCACATAAAGGTGGAAGCTCATTTGGATCCCCTCACCCACCCACTCTAGAATTAAAGAAAAAATCCGTCAACCTTGATGTGTTCTTGATTCATATGAAATGTTCCAGTGGCATATTTTCAAGATTGACATTATGATCTTCTATCAACAATTTCCATTGTCGATGCTTAGAAGTTTTCCTACTCTTCACTACATTCAACTACAACTAGGCTTATATGACCAAATTCCTATATTGAGCACATATAACATCTGACTTGTTGTCCCAAAAAATAATATGGTCTTTACATTTCCTTACTTCTGCAAAGCAATTTCCCAATAAAACCATTGAACCCACTGCATACGTATAATTTGATGGGGCTTTAAATTCTTGCATCAACATGCTTTTAGACCTAGTGCATATCAATCAATAAGAATGCACTTTTTAACGATTATCTATCGGTTCAATTGCAACAAATACATCACCTTCTCTAACAAAATCAAGAACACGATCGTAATTTTTTTCAATCATAAGCACTTCATTGCCGCACTCTACATGGTTGATATTTCCAAATGGGGAAAATGGTGTCAATTCTTGGTGTTTCCATCGTTTCACAAATTTGTTATCTTAGTTTTGAAACTCATCCAAATAATCTACATCATGAATACATGCAAGACAAAAACAAGAGTACTTTTGGTTCTCGATTGTGTGTATATTTTTCATTTTCTTACTCCTAATGGAGTTGAAGCCCCCTGTTTTCGGGATTGTAGTACACTTATGTGGCATTGATATGTCAACATCGCCCATTGCAATATTCCATAAACAATTCTCATATTACCCATCCTCTCATTGAATTCACGGCTCAATTTTTGTTTGCACTAATTAACAACATCGTTTGAATTTGTAAGGCGATATGCAGAGTGATTCATTTGATATATCCTTAGTGCACGTTTCACACAGGCCCCAACATCATCATGGTCTCCTTTTCCATGTCTTGTTTCAAAAAAAAATCCATGTGTGGCAAACATTCGTGTTTATATGAATGCGAGACAACCATAATAATGATTGTGTTGATTTAAACTAACCAGCACACCTATCTGACCACACCCAATGTTATTTAAAAGTGACCCTCCGTCTTGATAATTCTTTATAAATTATACAAAAGCAATGTTGGACAAAACATGTATCATGTGTATGATCATCATTGATGTAGAAATGATACTCCTTAATCACTTCACGATTATTTTGATTTCTATCAAAACCATCAACATCAAGCTATGCATGTATATACATAATATGCGCAAGTATAGATATCTTATCTGATGATAATACTCACTCTGTATCTCCTTTTGCGGAGTGAAAGTGTAATTTTCAGCAAAATCAACAATGGATAATATTTTTTCTTTTGGAAATACATCTCATGATTGCTTAAAATGTAATTACCGCCATCGTGTTGAGTGACAGTGCTTGAAATATATATATATATTTGATGCCTAAACAAATTCATAAAATCTGTCAAAGACATATCACTTCCAAATAAATTAATCATTATTGATGTTGTGTTTGAATCTGTAACATGAGTATAATCCACATAATCATATCTCTTCAATTTCAGAATGCAATTTGACAATTGAGGACCATTTGCATCAATGGGGTAGTTAACATTAAAAAGGGCCATATCAAAACATTCCTCACTTTTTGTTTACCTCTCACGCATTGTTTCTTGTATAATAATTGATCATTCTTTTGTGCATATAATATTTTAGATACAAAATCACAAACTCTCAAAGGAGAGGGGTTATTTGGCCAACATTGCATGCCAAAATGTAGAAATATCTCATAATATAATTCAAATATACATGGTATTGACAACAACATGTGTCGCAAACAATGATGGGCCTAACATACCATGATTTAGGATTCACAAATGTGCTGAGGGAAATATTCACATCAACATTACTCTCCATAAAAGTTTTGAACATTTCCACTTGAGTGATCTCTGATATGTATTTGGAATGAGTTTCATAGTTTCCTTTCGATATATGATGTTACACAACATCCTTTTCATTTGGTAGGACACGAGAGTTTAAATTCCAAAAATATTTCACGCTGTCCCTCACATTATCTGGAAGTATATCTTGATAAGGTTTCCTACATACAACACCCCAACATGCAACTTCATTATCCTCATCTAATTGAACCCTAAAGTTTTTATGCTTCCATAAACGTTTTCTCGATGTTTTTAACGTTCTAGCAGTCGTAGACAACAAACGACTAGTTATAATGTTTTTTTCCACAATCCATGTTAGAATTGCTTTACGAAACCATGAAGTTATGAGATCATATTCTTGCAAGTGATACAAGGACTGAAGTCATATGTTTTGATACGATCTCATTTGATTTATCCTCTTTCACATTTTGAATGCCCAATAATGTAATTGCATCTCTTAGACATTTTCTCTTTAACAATCTATGTAATAATTGAGCTTGTTCTGTGACAAAAATACCTTCAAAATATTCTTTGACTATCTATTTTTATCTATAACGAGCTATATGATTAGGCATCAAAGGTCCCATTTCTTCAATTTGACTTGAATCCATATTCTCCAGAAAATTATCGTCAATGACGATATTATTGCAGCTTCTAATTAATATTTTTAAATGGGTAAGTGTGGTAGGATATTGTATGTTTGATGTCGACCCTGCATAAAAATAAATATAAATTTATAAGATTGTGAACTTCCAAATCAAATATATATATACTTCTATTATAAAGTAAATTATAAAAATATAAAAAATTATTTACTCACCAATCATGGTATCAATATCGATGCTACCCATATTTTGCTCCATGTTTGTCATTTCCTCATCACCTCCATGTTCTTCATTTATTTAATCAACATGTTCCTCGACAATTTGCATTCCTTCATCACCACCATGTGCCTACACATTTTTCATTTCTTTGTCAACACCATGTGCCTCCATGTTTCTTTCCATTGCTCTTTTTTCTCTTAACTTTCTCATGCTTTCATAGTTTCTCTCTTTCATTTCCTCTCCATCTGTTTCGGTGTGATCCTATTGTTTTTCATGTTTCCTTTGGTTTCCCATGTTCCAAGAATTAAAAACCTAAAATCCAATGCCTGAAAATTGGCTCAGGTGGTGTTGGGAAGATTCTCGATTTACTTAATGGGTGAATGATAAAATAATATGAAAATACCATGCTATATCTTGTCGATAATTATGTCTCTCCATAGTCATATTTTTAAGAGAAGGTGTTTGATGACAAAATTAACAGCCTTCCAAAATAGGGGTTCAAGTTGTTTTTACACCAAACTAACAAATCTGCCTTAGTGGCATACAGGAAATGTGAGCGATAGCTTGTGTGTTGAATAAAATGCCCGCAAAATATGGTCATCTTGTATATGGGTGTTTTGTCTACCAGGTCATGTCTTCACATTGAATTGGAAGTTCCTGAGGAATAATTTATGGATTTTCCAAAATAGGGTTTCAAGATAAACTTTGGAGAAAGTACTGAAAATAAAGTGTTGGAAAACTGGCTCAAGTGGCCTTGGGAAAATTCCCGTCATACCTAATGGCTGAATGATAAAAATCATATGAAACTACCATGCTCTATATTTTCAATAATTTTCTCTCTCCATATTCTTATTTTTCACATAAGGTGTTTGATGCAAAATTAACAGCCTACCAAAATAGGGGTTCAAGTGGTTTTTACACAAGAGTAGCAAATCTGCCTAAGTGGCCTCAGGGAAATGCCCTCCATAGAATTTGGGTTGAAGCAAATTCAAGAACCATATGGTCATATTGTAGACTACCTGACCATGTCTTCACATCGACTTGAAAGTGCATGAGGAAGAAGTTATGGATATGCCAAAATGGGGTTTTAGGGAGGTTTGTACCAAGATCAATAAAATGCCAGCCTAAGGAAACTAAAGATGAGTTTGAAGGTGGAACAAGTTGTGATATTCTCACTCAGGTGTCCTAAATCCTTTGTTATCATGTTTATATGGTTTTGGTGAAATAAAAAATCCACCTAAGAGTTTTGACAAATTGTCCAAGTATAGAATTAATGGTAAAACTAACTAACTGACCTTAGAAAAGTGCCCTCCATCTCTTGTGGTTGATATATTAAATCATTTGGAGAGTATGGATCGATATTATGTTTTTTTCTACATCCAAACATGTTCTTATATAGTCCAAAGAGTCTATCAGGAAAAAGATACGGATCTTCCAAAAGTGCTTCCCAGCCAGATTTGCACTACTTCAGTAAATTGCCCACCGAGGAGAGAGAAAGACATTTCAACGGGTTAAATTGGATTGGATAGAATACTCTGCTTTTTCCATATCCATTGGATATCTCACATTCCAAATTTGATAAAAATATAAGAACACCTTGGTGACCTAGGGTTTGAATAAATTTGTCCCAGTGTCAAATCAGCAATTTGAAAGACCACTTTGAAATGCCTGCCTGATGTTGGGTGTATGTCAATTAGGTCATTAATTGGCATGATATTGTTCATAATTGAAGCATGTATCCATTAATTCTTTTAGTTTTATTTATGGTGATGACATGAGGGAAAAATAAATATGCCAAAATGAAGAAAAAGTCTTTTACATGTTAAAGACAATGTTGTCTAAGTGTGGAATTAAAACAATTTGGAAACCTATTTTCAAATTCCCACCACTTGATGGGTTTGTATCAAAAATTTCAAAAGGTTACATGGATATTATCCTTGTTAAGATGGCTATCCATCCATACTTTATAGTTTGCATTATGATGGTCATATACACACAAAATGAATCTGCCAAAAAGTAAGAAAAATACTATTTTGCATATTAAAGAACAAAAAAATGATAGTGTTGAAAAAGGGCCAAGGGTTAAGAATGCACACAAGGGGTCTTAGTTAAATCACACATGTTCTATGTGATTCCCACAAGGGCTAAGGGGATTCCTGTAGGAGGTAAGGTTAATCCCAAAGAAGGCTAAGCATGCCCACATCGGCTAGGATTAAGACCACGGTGGCTTAATATGCTTGCAAATGGGATAAAGGAATCTTGTAAGGAATTAGAGATGTCTGGAAGGGGATAAATATGCCATAAAAAGGTAAGAACACATAAGTAAACCTGTATGGATCCCGCAAAGGAGAAAATAATATCCCATGTGTGAAGGGTAGCCATGCGAAAGGAAGCCTACAGTCCTGAAGATGAACAAAATGTTTAGTTAATTAATTGATTGAGTTTTGTAATAAACAAAATTATAAATTAATGAATAATCTATCAGATATTTGAAGAGACGTGAATGTGAAAGCTCATGGGCATATTTTCAAAAGATGCAATGTTTTAAAATCTAGAATATATAAAAATAATACTGAAGAAGAAGTGGTCTGTTTGATGTTTAGATTGAAGGTCGAATATGTTAGGATTCATTAGAGGAAATTTCAACTCAAAATTGGCCTACTAAGGAAAATTAATAAAATAATAGTTAAAATAATAAAATAATATTTACTAATTTTGGAGGAAGAAAAGAAAAAACTATTTTTTTGTTCGTATTTTTGACATATCTCCCTGTGTTTTTACTCAAATTTCGATCCAGAGAGCTCCTTGGATGCAGAACTAAATTCTGCATCCAATGAGTACCCACCCAGAATAATTTTGATGGGCCCCACTACCCCAAAAACAAGAAATACCTAAAAAAAATGTGATGCTGATGTCATCACATTTTTTCATGTATTTCTTTTTTTTGGGGTAGCGAGGCCCATCAAAAGTATGTCGGGTCAGTACTCGTTGGATTTAGAATTTAGTTCCGCATCCAATGAGCTCTCATCATCAACATTTGAGTAAAAACACATGGAGATATGTCCAAAATACGCACAAAAAAGTAGTTTTTTTTATTGTACCTATCCCCAAATTTATATTAAAAAATTGTTTAAGAGGTGCTCCCTTGCTGAATTTTAAAGAATTTTGATTGGATAATACATGATGACAAGGAATTTGTATTACTTTTTGGAAGGCCAATTTTAAATTGAAATTTCCTCAAATGATTAATCCTCCCTTGACCATACTGTCTATTAGATTATATTTTCCTAACTTAGGAACCTTAATTCATTATTTGGGTCCACTTGGCCTAATGGGGCCTGTTGAATTATTGTAACTTCGAAGTGTATTTATGTTGATGTTCCTATCGGGAGAATCATGTGTATTTTATTGTACCCTGATGTTCCGATCAGTAGAATCATTTGTATTTCAATGTACCCCGATGTTCCTATCGGGAGAACTACTAAGAGTTATGAAGAAGTCCCCTACCTTTCAAGTCAGGGGGGAAATTCCCCATAGTTGTGGGGAACTAGAGTCTTTGTAGAGAAGTTGACCCATTCAAGTACACTAGGGCCGACATATTTGAGTTAAATTTCAAGTGAATGAAATAATATAAATAGAGGGAGGTGCTCCTCATTTGATACACATATACTCACTTGTGTATAGCGCATGGAGAGAGCGAGAGAGACATATTTGTTGGTGGAAGGCACACCTATTTTTGGGTCTTTTCTTTTATCTTTTATACATATTATACATATGAATTTTTTGTTGGGTTTTCTTCCCCATGAGGGTTTCCGAGGATAAATATTTGTGTTGTTTTT
This sequence comes from Pseudotsuga menziesii, assembly GCA_001517045.1. Lineage (NCBI taxonomy): Eukaryota > Viridiplantae > Streptophyta > Pinopsida > Pinales > Pinaceae > Pseudotsuga > Pseudotsuga menziesii. The sequence goes on along the minus strand of LPNX010356692.1, from coordinate 50,549 downwards.
TGTGGTTGTGCTTGTCTACCTTTCAGTGATCCTTTGGCTTATGGTTATGCTGTTATAATGATAAATGTTATAAGATCTGATATAACCATTAAAAATTTAACATGGCATTTGAGACACCTTGAAAGAAGTCATTGTGCAGACGAAATAGTGCTACAGCTACATCTATTGAAGATTAGGGTTTCATGCTTGAAAACTCTAAAATACTAAAACTAGTAGTTTTGGTAGATTCCATGTATCTATATATTAGAGAAGGATTAGGAGCCAAAAATTTCACAGGAAGAAAATAAATTCTAGATGTACACTATGTAAAAGTTTTAGCCTTAGATTCCATATATTCTGGGAGATATGATTCCTCCAAGTTAGGGTTCAAGCCTCTCCTAGGATTTATCCTTAAATAGGATACCTAGGGAGAATTGCTATATCTCGGGATACAAAGGTCCAAATGAAATTTGTCAACATGTTCCAAAAATGGAATGGACTTTAATTTATGTGGTAAAAATGTCTGACCCCGAAGGCGAACCAGTGAAATATGGAAGTTCGTACAAGTTAGCTCTTCTGAAGATTCCTGAAATAAGCCATCTTGGGAAAACAAACATAAGTCCCAATTGGAGAAACCAATGCTTCTCTAACATGTGGTGTTGGAAATAGGACATGTGAGGATACCTCAGTATGAAATTTTAGACACAGAGGAGCCATAATTTCAGAGATACAATAGAGACAATATCAAACTTTTTGTAGAAGAAACTGAAGAAAACTAGGGCATCAGATATTTTGCAATTTTGATTACGGTTTTGGGAAAATGAGTATACTGCTCATATCTCCTTGAGGAGGTACATATTTCTATGCAATCAGATCTTAAATATACCGCAGTTGAAAAATTAGGGTTTCTCTATCAAACCCTAAGTCTACCAAGTAGGAGATTGAAGCAATCTCACTGGTCAAAGAAGAAGCTACTGATCCAAAAGGAGATGATGACAAACAAACAGAGATAGGTATTTGAATTGTATTTTTTGTATATGTTGTGTATTATGTATAATATAATGTTTGCATTAATGACCATATACTACTCATATGCATGTGATGGGTAAGTATCCCATGGTACTATACAACTCTCCATTGCTACTTATCTAGAAGGAAACCTCTTTGCTGACATATTGGATTAGTGCACAATCTAAATGATGTTATGGTAGAGATGGAAGAAATCTAGAAATTTTTCATGAGATATGGATGAATGTTCTATTGACTAAGCAGTTGCATGATGCATAAGAATTTTTTGTTACGTATGTGTTCTATGAAATGGTTCTAACCATGCAACTGGTGCATTTGACTTGTAGGAAAAGCCATGTACGACCGCCTACAAGAAAAGGAGGATGAGACATGTTCGGAAGAAAGAGTGATGGTAATTCAATATTCACTCCAATAAACATGAATCTGAAGCTTCCAGGGTCAGATACACCGTGACGGAAGAAAGAGCTTCAGAGAGCGATAGATCCACCTCAAAAGATGAAGACCACCTTGGGTATGAGAGATAACTCAAGATGAAGAAAAGTATGGCGAGACTTCCAAACCAAAGTAAGAGGCCTCGGACACACTCTAGTTGTGTAACATAGTTGGGTGACATCATTGATGGAAACCCTTCCATCTATGGAAGAAGATACGATCAAAGAGTAATAGTTGATCATGAGGAATGATGTCTACGATATGGTTCCGAGACCTAAAGAGATGTTTGTAGTGTATTTCATATGTATCTACAAGAGATAGTGTACAAAGCAAGGTTTGTAGTTTATCTCAGAAAGAATATCCTATGGCATGACATACTCTATTGACCAGACACACTTATTCAGTAGAAGTATATATCAAGCAAAGAACCACCTGTACATAATATCCTTTGTACGAGCTCAGAAGGAACCCATAGAATAGCACATCTAGTAGCTTGACATATCACCTAGAGTGATGAATATCTTAAACTTTACTACAAGGTTGAAGATGGAAATATATAGAAGACAACAAGCTCATAGACGAGTGCAAGAGGAACTTTTTGACAAATTTCAAGATAAAGGGATCTTTGTATCTAATGGGCCTGAGATGGATACATAGTAGGATAGGATGCTACCTATCACTCAAGTAAAGAATGTAGAGGGAAGATGATAGTCCGCTTCAGATGGAGTGACTACAGAATATCTTTGAGTTCAACATGGTACGACATGATGGACAACTTCTTGATGTACTGAGATTTTACCAAGAGTAAAGTGGGTTCCAACCTTCAAGGTTGAATATAGAATATTAGAATATGTCAATGACCTGACATAATGAACTCATGGAGTATGAAATGATGGAAGAATACCACAATGATGTTTGGGATATAGTACTCAAACTAGAAATCAAGAGTGTGGTATCTTCCAAATGAATTTGCAAGATAAAATTTGATGGAAGTAAAGAAAATGTTTGTATCTAAAGGATTCTTTCAAAGAGAGGAAATTGATTGTGAAGAGACACTTGCTCCAGGAAGCAAGGTAGCCTTCCATCAGAACTATCATGGCACCTGCTTCCATGATGAAGTGGGATCTACACCAGATGGATGTAAAGACAATATTCCTAAATGGTATGATTGAAGAAGAGGTTTACATCGAACAACCACATGGATTTCAATTCTAAAAAAAAAGTGACTCATGTATGCAACTTGAAGAAGGTCCCATACGATCTGAAGCAAGATCCTAGAGCTTGGTATGGAAGGATAGATAGTTTCCTAATGAGGTTGGACTTTAACAAGAGTAAAGTCAACCCTAACCTTTACATCAAGGTTATAGAAGATGAAACTGTCATAGTATTACTATATATGGATGACTTGTTTCTGACAGGGAATGAGAAATAGATCACATATTGCAAGAAGAATCTTGTTGAAGAATTCGAGATGAAAAGATATTGGATTGGTGCTTTATTTCCTCAGGATGGAAGCGTGGAAGAGTTCAGAAGGAATATTTCCAAAGCAGGGAAAGTATGCGGTCGAAATATTAAAGAAGATTTGATATGTTGGATTGTAAATCCATGGCCATACCCATGGATACCAACATGAAGCTATTGTCTGATGATACATCAGAGTTAGTGTATATGATTCAGTACAGACAATTTTTTTTGAGTCGTTTATGTATATGATGAACACAAGGTCAGATATATGCTTTGTTGTGAACATCTTGACTCAGTACCTAGGTAACCCTAGATGTGTTCACCTGATAGTTGCAAAGCATGTTTTGAGGTACCTAAAAGGTACAATGGACTTGGGATATTACTATGGTAGAGATCATGAATATAGATTATATGGATATACGGATGCAAATTGGGTTGGAAGTGTCTTAGACAAAAGAAGCACATCAGGTGAATGTTATAGTATGGGGTCTACTATGATTTCATGGTTTAGAAGGAAATAGTCCAGTGTTTCTCTTAGTAGTGTTGAAGCAGAAAATATAACAGCTTGCTCTGCTAGTTGTAAAGCCATATGGCTTCGGAAGATGATGTCAGTTTTATTCAACCTAGAGTTGGATACCACCATGATTCTATGTGATAATCAAAGTTGTATAAATATGACAGAGAGCCCATTGTTCCATGATAGGTCGAAGCAAATAGAAATTTAGTATTTCTACAATCGATATATGATATAGAAGGGAGCCATAAATCTCTAGTATGTGAGTACTGATGAGCAAGTTACTTATGTGTTGACAAAGCGTCTATCTTGGATAAAGTTCATACACTTTTTAGACAAGCTTGGTGTTTTTCGGAAAGACCTTCCTTGAAACGGGGAGCAGTGATGTTGAAGTGGGATTGTATCATCCCAGGAAACTTTCCCTAAAGTGATCTAGTGAGTTCAATCTTTGAGAATGAAGTGGGATTGTATCATCCCTAGGAACTTTCCCTAAAGTGATCCGATGACTTCGGTCTTCGAGAATGAAGTGGGATTGTATCATCCCTAGGAACTTTCCCTAAAGTGATCTGGTGACTTCAGTCTTCGAGAATGAAGCGGGATTGTATCATCCTTGAAATTTTATTCAAAAAAAATACCATGAATTTGATACTCGAAAATGTGGTAGGATTGTATCTTCCTTGAACTTTTGTTCAGAATGGATCTAGTGACTTCGATAATCAAGAAAATGGTAGGCTTGTATCATCCTTGAACTTTTGTTCATAATGGATTCAGTGACTTCGGTACTCGAGAATGTGGTAGGATTGTATCATCCTTGAACTTTTGTTCAGAACGGATCTGGTGACTTCGATACTCGAGAACTTGGTAGGATTGTATCATCCTTAAACTTTTTTTCAGAACAGATCTAGTGACATCAATACTAGAGAACATGGTAGGATTGTATCATCCTTAAACTTTTGTTCAGGATGGATCTGGTGAATTCGGTACTCGAGAACGTGGTAGGATTGTATCATCCTTGACATTTTGTTCAGAATAGATCCAGTGACTTCGGTACTCGAGAAGGTGGTAGGATTGAATCATCCTTGAACTTTTTTTCAGAACGGATCCAGTGAGTTTGGTACTCAAGAACATGGTACAATTGTATCATCCTTGAACTTAGTCCTAAGGTGATAGGGATTGATCATCCCATAATTTTATCAGGTGAATTTGGTTGTTGAGAATGTGATAGGATTGTATCATCCCTGGACTTAAGTCCAAAAGTGATCTGAAGACTTTCATATTTGTATTGTGGATTACAGGTTGTTCCAGATGATGATGATGTTGTTGATCAAAATAATAGCATGTGATGATGATGTTTCTCAGGTTATCACTGATGATGATGATATTATTGATTGAAACATCATAGTGTGATGATGATGTTGCTCAGATTGTTGCTGATGATGATGTTGTTCATCGAAAGATCAGAGTATGATGATGATGATGATGTTATTGATCGAAATATTAGAGTATGATGACGATGATGATCAAAAGATCAAAGTATCGATGAGGATGTTGTTGATCAAAAATTCAAAGTATTGCTGCTGATGATGATGATTGAAAGATCAAAGTATTACTGATGATTTTTCTCAAAGTATTATTAATGATGATGATGATCGAAAGATCAAAGTACTACTGATGATGTTGCTCAAAGTATTGTTGATGATGATGTTGTTGATTGAAAATACTAAAACGCTGATGTTTTCAATCGAAAATATTGAAGTGCTTCCACGAAGGACTGAAAAATCAAAGCGTTGCTGCAAAAGGATCAAGTGATCATATGATGCAGAAGATGAAGACATTAAAGGTTAGTTGTTCCAAGATATTAATGAATGTTGAAAAACTTCCTGTGATGTATAGATGTATCACCCTCATGATGTTGAAGATGCTCTCTCTCCTCCTCCTAGTTTTGTTGTTGTTGTTGCTGTAGAATACCCTTCTCATTAAGGGGGAGTGTTGAATTATTGTAACTTCGAAGTGTATTTACCCTGATGTTCCTATCGAGAAAATCATGTGTATTTTATTGTACCCCAATGTTCCTATCGGTAGAATCATTTGTATTTCAATGTACCCTAATGTTCCTCTTGGGAGAGCTACTAATATTCATGAAGAAGTCCCCTCCTTTGTAAGTCAGGGAGAAAATTCCCCACAGTTGTGGGGAACTAGAGTCTCTGTAGAGAAGTCGACCCAATCAAGTACACTTGGGCCGATATAGTTGAGTTAAATGTCAAGTGAATGAAAGAATATAAATAGAGGGAGGTGCTCCTCATTTTATACACAAANGCATGGAGAGAGAGAGAGAGAGAGAGAGAGAGAGAGAGAGAGAGAGAGAGAGAGAGAGAGAGAGAGAGAGATATCTACTAGTGGGAGGCACACCTGTTTTTGGGTCTTGTCTTTTATCTTTTATACATATTATACAGAGGAGGTTTTTGCTTGGTTTTATTCCCGATGAGGGTTTCCCATGACAAATATTTGTGTTCTTTTTTGTGGCTATGCTTGTCTATATTTCAGTGATCATTTGGCTTATGGTTATGCTGTTATAATGATAAATGTTACAAGATCTTATATAACCATTAAAAACTTAACAGGGCCACCCAGTTTATTTACTAGAGTGTGGGGAACACTACTATAGGTTAACTGCCACTTACTGCATGTGCATGCATCAGTTTGGGAACCTCCTAGACCAATACCTACATTTTAGGAGCAATTGGGAGTCTCGAAACCAACCTCTATCACTTAGGTGGAGTTAGAACTAGTTAGCCCCCAGTTGTATTCAGTTACTTCATAACCAATTACCTAGCACTAGCAATGCTTGGATAATGCATGGATGCATGGGGAGGAGCGCTTTTCCTACCTACCACACTCAGTTGTACTGAGTTAACTAGTTGTAACTGATTTATTGAGTTGTTGGACACCATGGGGTTTATCTTTGGACTCAAAATTTGTCAGTTACTTCATAATCAGTTAGCTAGCACTAGTAATGCATGGCTAATGCATGGCTGCATGGGGAGGAGAATTTTTCCTACCTACCACACTCGTTTGCACTAAGTTAACTAGCTTACACTAAATGATTAAGTTATTGGACATCAAGGAGTTGATCTGTTGGACTCCAATATTGATTAAGAGACCATGACTAAGAGATTCAGTTAGATATAGTGAGATCCACTTGGTAGATTCGAATTGCTACCTAGTGCATTCGAATTCTTCCTATTTGTAACCTATTGTACATTGGATTTATTATTGTGAAAGATATTGTAAATTCTTGAGAAATACTTGTCTGTTTCGTGTCTGGTTTGTTTTGTTCAGTTTGTATCTTCATTATCGATTCTTTTGCTACAAACATTATTAGACCTATATGCTCGAAGATGTAAATGGAATTCAAATTCTAATATGGTATCAAAGCCTTCTCAGGAAGGTTTTCATGCTTGTTTCTCCCCGGTGAGGAAACAAATGATTCTAAGAGTTTATATGTTTTAGTGGTTTTGTAGTGAAATTGACAGGTGCTACATAGCTTGTGTTAAGCTTTGTAAGTCTTCTAGCTGGAGAAATTATGAGTTCACATACTCCTGAACCATGGATCCTCACAACTTCTAGTTATCTTGATTAGAAGGTTGATATATAGTTTGCCTTGCGCAAGCATGGATACCACAAGATTATTCATGGATGAGAGGTTGAACCTCATAAGCCAGTTGAGTAGAACAAGTTTTTGAATTGTTCTGATGAAGCATTCAAGTACTTATGTACTTATATATCCAAATATATCCTCTTCCACTTAGAAGGTTTAAGGACTCCCAGAGAAGTCTGGGAGAATCTTGATAGCTTGTTTAACAAACAATATGAGCTTCGGGGATACATTCTAGATAATGAGTTGGTATATTTACATCCCAACAATTTTGAGACTATTGAGCAATTCTTTAGTAAATTGAAGTCTCTAGTAATTCAATGTAGATAGTAAAGAATAGAGCGAAAGGATGAGCAAAATGTCTTTTCTGAGTTGTTAATGAAGGAGCAAGACAAGTTGATTCGAATGGGAGTCATCAAGACCTCCGAAGATCAAGATTTCTTAGTTACCAACTCTTCCAAACCATAAGAAAAGGGGAAATCAAAGAATAAGGAGCCAAAAGAATTTGATTCAAATCAGCAAAGTTCCCAAAAGGCCTCTGGCACTAAGAAGAAAAAGAAAAAATGTCCCTACTGTATGAGGGGTTTTCATCCAGAAGACTCGTGCATGAAGAAGACCCTCGACCAGATGAAAGATCTCTGTGTTCAGAATAACATTTCCCTTCCATGAAGAGAAGTGATTTCAGATGATGAATATTATACTGAATAAGATGAGATATGTTTGCATGCAAGCCTCTCTCCATCGAAGGCTTATGTGATAGATTTTGGAGCATCCAACCACAAGGTTGCTTCCATGGAATCCTTCATCACTTTACCTCTATCAGGAGGACATAGAAGTCAAATTGGAAATGACTCTAAAATCCCATATTTTGAGAGAGGTTCAGATAAAATACATCATGATGATTTCATGCACTCTCCCATAGAAAAGCAAATTGTTGAAGATGAAGAAGAAGCATTTTTTTCACTACATTCAATTTGAATGGAAGAAAGTCTCCTGAAGTGACTCCTTCTCCTGGTGATACAGAAGTGTATGAGATCTCTGATACCTCATGTCCTCACATGGTTGATCCAGAACAAGACTTTCAAATCTTTTTTGTGAAGAAAAACACTCTTCCTATTCTTTGCAAAAAGTCTCTAGTAATTCTTTAAATTTTGTGCATAGTTTACCGGTCACTGTTTCAGAAATAGGAGATGAATTTAATTTCTCCATATCTAATGATTTTTTTGGTGTGTATATTAGTAATACCATTGATATTCTGGAAATAATATTAGATTATAAGAGTTATCCATTCACTCCCATTAATCTAGAGCTTCCAGTAAATTCCTACAGGATTACATGCACAAAAGATCAGAATTTTGAAGAACGAGAAAATTGTGCATCTACTGTCTCAGTGGAGCAAAGTTTTGGATCTGATATGAATATTTTTGGATATGATTTATTTTCTTACCTAATAATATGTTATTCAGGTTTCAATATTCAATACCTTTCAGTATTTCTTATAACTAGTTTCATTAATTTTTGTGTGACAAATCAAGCACCGCAAGCCTCTTTCAATTTTGATGTTGAGGATTCGATGTTAGTTATTTATTATGAATTTGATGATATCATATTTTGTGGAATATTGGATATTTTTGAAGCTATATCATATTATGGAGCTCAAGCATTCACTCTCCGCAGTCCCAAGGCTTCTCTAACTAGTAAAGAGGGAGACATTCTGCATCCACCTAAACACTAGCTCCTAACACTTGGGGCTAATTTTACCACTCATGGTTTTCTGTTCAAGGCTTAAATATATTATTTAGTTGGGTGTTCCTCACATGCTTTGAATTCTCAAGTACCTTCGCTCTCTCTTCAGATGATGTTAGTTGCTCTACATGGGTCCAGCTTCCACAGTGCATCTATTTATATTTCTGATTCAGTTGAGTGCATTGTTCTTCTTCCAAAAATGAATATTCATCTAGACATAAGCACTTTGTTTGGATTCATGGGTTCACCTGCACAGAAGAACCAAGATATTTCTGTTGCATAGTAGCATCAACAATTTTCACAAGTTTTTTCAAAATTTATATTCCTACTTATTTTGAGGGGGGGTTTTTTCCATAAGGTTTTCCCCTATTTCCTCGGTTGTATTAAGTAGAATTATTTCTTTTAGATTGTATTTGGGTGATATATGGTCTTGTTACCAGGGCCTACAGTTTTCCAAGTTAGGATTCATGGGGGGTGTTAGGATTATTAATTCTCCCTTGACCATACTATCTATTAGATTATATTTTCCTAACTTACACACCTTAATTCATTATTTAGGTCCACTAGTACGGTCATTGGGTCCACTTGGCCTAATGGGGAAACCTAGTTCAATTACTGGAGTGTGGGGAACACTGCTATAGGATAAATGCCACTTATTTCATGTGTATGTATCAGTTTGGGTGCCTCCTCGACCAATCCCTACATTTTAGGAGAAACTAGGAGTACTGGCTCCAACCTCCATCAATTCGGTGGACTTGGAACTAGTTATCCTTATGCATCCCCCAGTTACATTCAGTTACTTGACAATCAGTTAGTTAGTGCTAGAAATGCATGGATAATGCATGGTTTCATGGGGAGGAGCACTTTTCCTACCTACCACACTCATTTGCACTGAGTTAACTAGATGTAACTGATTGATTGAGTTGTTGGACATGATGGAGTTGATCTTTGGACTCAAACTTTGTTAGTTACTTCACAATCAGTTAGCTAGCACTAGTAATGCATGGCCAATGCATGGTTTCATGGGGAGGAGAATTTTTCCTACTTACCACACTGAGTTAAATAGCTTACACTGATTGATTGAGTTATTGGACATCAGGGAGTCGATCTGTTGGACTCCAATATTTATTGAGAGACCATGAGTTAGAGATTTAGTTAGATACAGTCATATCCACTTCATAGAGTTGAATTTCTACCTAATGCATTCAAATTCTTCCTATTTGTAACCTATTGTACATTGGATTTATTATTGTTAATGATAGTATAAATTCCTGATCAATACTTGTATGTTTCTTGTGTGATTTGTTTTGTTTAGTTTGTATATTCATTCTCCATTATTTTTTTGCAAACATTATTAGAACAATCTCCTTGAATATGTAAATAGCATTCGAATTCTAATACAGTATGGAACAAAAACTGAATTGTATGGTAGGTTATAAAATGCATATATAAAGAAACCTTGAAGACCAGAGGATGAGACCAGGATGAGTGCACATTCAAGATGAAGAAGTGAAGAATATAAGACATATTATAAAGGAGAAGAACTAAAGCTGTATGAATTCCAGGTCTATGCAGCGACATGAGAAGAAAGAGATTAGCAAAGTGAAGAAATTGACAACATTTGAGGAATATCTAGAAGACTGATAAGAACCAGACTAGGGTGGCAGGGTGTTTCTATGGTAGGCTATAGGCCTGCAAGGGGGTTGTATCCTCCTTCCAGTTATAGCTGGTAAATAGGGTTTCGTAGCATCCTTGTCTGTAGTAGCAGGAATAAACCAGGATGTAGTAGCATCCTTGTGTGTAGTAGTAGGAAGAAACTAGTATGTAGTAGTAGGAAGAAAGTTACTGTAAATATACTTTTGAAGCATATAAAGAATTAATGGTTTTTCCAATTTGCGTTGCACGATAAAAATATGTGTTCTGCATATCTTGTTCATTCCAATATTTACCACCCCCTCTCACTATTGACCAATATTCCAACGCAAACGTCTCTTATATAAAAAAAATGTACTCATTCCCTTATAAAGAAAAATGTCATTATGACCATATAAAGAAAATACCTTGTAAGGAAAAATGTACTTGTGCCATTATAAAGAAAAATGCCATTATACCCATATAAAGAAAATACCTTACAAGGAACAATGTTCTTATGGCCTTATAAAGAAAAAACTAAATATAAAGAAAAGTGTCGTGATGTCCATATAAAGAAAATACCTTATGAGAAAAAAATTCCTTATGACCTTATAAAGAAAATACTTTATAAAGAAAAATGTTCTTATACCTTATAAAGAAAACGCCTTGATAAGAAGAATGTCTTTGTGGCCTTATGAAATGTCCTTGTGTTTTTATGCCCTTAAAATATGTGAACTAAGACAATCCTAACTCTTGACTGAAATATGAACTTGGATATGCGAACTCTTGGTTAAAAAAACATAGAAAGAGATTCTTGATTGAGAAATTCTAGAAAACTATCTCGGCCGAGAGGTTATATATACAACTCTCGGATGAGCAATTGTGGAATCCCGTCGAAATCATGGGCATTTAATGTGTCGACCCATAAAATATTATCACGGCATTATGTGACAAAACTCTCGAATGAGAAATATTTTAAAATTTCAGACAAGAGTTTAAAATAACTTTTGGACTATAGTTTTAATTAACTATGGGTTAATTTTAGAGCGGGAATAGCTCTCGCCTGTGATATTTAAAAATTTTCAACTAAGACATTTTCTCGGCTCAGAGTTTATGGTCAACAATTTTAGCACAATCTCAACAATATTCACAAATGTGCCACTTGAACAAGGTGGAAACACTGCAAAACATGAGAATTATGTACCAGACTTTATAATAATAGATTCATCATTCAATATAATTTCTCATAATAAAAACAATTTTCAATTTCATTTAGGATTTATATGTTTTACTATTTTTTTCTAAACTTCGTCATTAAAAAAATTAGTGACTTAAAAATTAGTCACAATGAAAATTCAATATCATCAAAATGATGAAGCCAAAAAATATAAAATCTCGCAAGGATGTTCCTTGCACTGTCCTCTTCAAAAGGGTGGTTTTAGTTTGTTTGCTAAGAGTCACATTTGAGGGAAAATGAGAAGACAAAAACATGTGTCAATAAGGCACCATCTTTTGTACATATGTTATTTCGATAAATTCAAAATCCTCAATATATAGTCCAAGCACAAGTGCAATCTATGCAGATTATTAGTATAAATTTCGTTTCCCTAAAATGAATAACTATCTCTAAGAAAATTGTGGCTCACACAGGTCACTCATTATTCATACTTAAGATTTGAAAGTATATGTGGTTGGTGGACGTCATATTTGCCCCACTATATGTCGATAATTTTTATTTTTTTTAAAATATGAGTACATAGCTAGTGCAATTCTCTAAAATGTGTATGTTTACTTCAAGGTGAAATTCCTAAGGGAGATATGGGTTTGAAGGGGTTGAAGTTGAAAAACATAAAATTTTGCAGTTTGTTTTGTCAAATAACAAGCAAAAGTGTTTCCCAACTTCATGTTTTCACCCAAGGGTTTTTATATTCCAACTTATGCTATATCAATTTTGGAATTATTTGTGTAGTGTCATCCATTAAGATATCACCAAATAACCCTATATTATAGTCGCAACTAACCAATTTCTCATGGTTTTCAGTATCCCATACAACACACATTCCATGGAATGTGTCTAGTTATCCTTGTACAAACTAGTCCCAAATTTGGTAGAGCTCCATCTACATAGTACATTGATTATCGTACATTTCCATAAAAAGGAATCCTTCTACATGATATATACATAGTCTCCTCATTTATGCACAAGTTATACATTCCAACATGACAGCTCCATGGTATATTGGTTAGTCTCCTCATTTATGCACAAGTTATACATTCCAACATGACAGTTCCATGGTATATTGGTCATCGTACATTTCCATAAAAAGCAATTCTTCTACATGATATGTAGATATATACATAGTCTCCTCATTTATGCACAACTTATACATTCCAACATGACAGTTCCCTTCCTTTCCTCTATAGTAGTATTTATCAATTTCAAAAGTTATTTATTTAAAAGTACTCTTCTCATTAAATATTAATCTGCATTTCTAAGGTGTTTGTATTTCTCTTAGCTTTAAACTAAGTGATGTCAAGGCTTAGTTGTACATTGAATAACATATATCCCTTAAAGGGGTGGTGATTTAATGAAGATGCACTCATGGCAGTGGGGGGTTTGTTGCAGAATTGGAGGAAACTATCATATCAATATTTTTCTTCTTAGTGCTCATGATATTCCTAAAGTAACAGAGATGGATGCGGGAGCCTCCTATGGAAGTGAATCACTGCCGCTTGCCATTGATACACCCTTTCCATCCGATCTTTCTGCTGAATCCGGTAACGAAAATAATGATCAGTAGAATTGGGTAACGATATTGTAAAGATGCATACAGATATAATTTTGCCGATCTTATGATGAAACCCAAAATAATTTTACTATTAACATGGAAATAAAATTAAAAATAGTCTTTAGTTTTGTTTTTATATACTTTATAGTTTTTTTCTTTTAGATTAAACGCATCTCCATTAATCATTCTTTGTTATTCATGTTATGTTGTTTCTTGAATAAAAGGCAGACACCATTAATCAAATTGCAATTCGATAGTCGATTGCAACTTTATCAAATTCCAATCCTTGCAATCCTTTAGAAGTTTGTAACATCATGCTCAATAATTATTATTAATAATGTTAGTAATTAATTTGAAATTTGTTAATGATTATTAATAATAGTATTAATAATAAATATGGAAGTCGTTAATTTTTATATTGATTTTTTTAAAAGTTTAAATGGCAATGTAAGAAGTTATATTTTTAATAGGTAAATATGAATTATTGCTCTAAAAAAATTGTTTTTTCCTTTTTTCTCCAATTTAAATTTTACATTTAATTTTCATAAATTCGGTATTAAGTAGAGAAGAAATTTATTTTCAATGAATTGATTCTTGACAAAACATTTAAAGACATGCGATAAAATTACTTTCAAGCAAAAAATTTAGAAGTCCAGTTGCAAACAGAATTCTTCAAATTTTAGGGAACTCAATAACAAAAGATTCTCGTCCAGCGCAAATTTAAAGTTATTGTTCCGTTCTTATTGTTGAATTTTATCCTGGATGTAGAATCTTTCGTTCTTTTGTTCATCTCAATATGTATATTATGTTCTTTTGCTCTAGTCTGTTTTTGTTTGTGATCACTATCCGATTCACATTATCTGACCTGAGTGATCAGGAATGATGAAAAAAGTCTTCTATGATCAGAGTTATTTTGGTTGTATGGCTGTTCATATTTGAACTCTTTTTTGCTAATTAGTTTTTGGTAAACATGTTAGGATAATGGTTATTGTGCTCTTCCTTAGGCAAGTAACTGATTGTATTGACAACTTCTTAGTTGGTTTTTTGTATAATAGACCTTGAGGGCCATCTCTTGAAAGTGAATAAAATTATTTATGAATTTTTTCTTTGGAAAAAAAAGTCTGATCATCATTAATAATAATTATGTGTCAAAGTTTTATCAAACAACATCAATGAACTTTACTCTATAAAGTATGTACTTCTTTATTCAAAGTTCAAATGTTTAAAAGTAAAGTGTACTAAGTTATATTAAACTAACAATTTGATTATAAATTGATGATATTAATTTTATTACAAGTCTTATATTTTTTCAATCTACATATGGTTATATATTTCAATTTTAATAAGATTTTTATGTAAATTTGGTAATAGTATCTATCAAGTTATATATTCATAGCTTTATACTATTATAACTTCATAAAAACAATATAGATTTATCTTAAACCTAGATTTTTCATAATTATTTTTCATAATAAATGTTTTTAATTAATTTTAATAGTTTTTTATTTATGAGTTGATATTAACTTTTTAGTTGTTTTTTATGTATTGTTACTTAAAGACATGACAACATCTTCCCTATACTGGGCTATAGAGACCCTCATTCCTCTTGACGCAACAAAGTTACATTATTCAACTACAATGAGCCAAATCAATTATCTCTAGTTGTTTACATATCCATCTAGTATCATCATGAGGTAGTTCATTTATCTTGCATTGGTTACATTATAGTAATTCAGGATGTAGATCTAGCTGCAAAGATATTTCTCACAAACATGCACAAGAAAAATAGAGAGAGGAATAATGAGACTCAACACAAAAGTGAAGAATGATGGAGAAATATTCCATATATTATTGATCAACCTAGCGTACATAAATAATACATCCTTGAGAAACAAAATCAAGTTGCTAAGGAGACAACTCATGATAGCACATAAACAAGGATTACTAAACATCATAAACCCCCATAGGTGACTAAAGATATTTCCAAATTAGTCCAAGAGCTCACAAATAGGATAAAGCATAAGGGATTGATGATGAGTGATGGAAAAACTTGTTGTTCATGGAATCTGGAGAAAAAATCATGGAGGATAGGTTTTCCATAAAAGACTTCACTTTCAAGTTAACCGGCTTTAACTTATCCACTGAAATTCAGGAAAATCGATCTAAAGGAAGAAAAAGATAGGGAGGCGCAATTTCTAATATGGGCAGTCCAAATCGTTGGCAGAATCTTATCAATAATTAGTATAAGGAGCTTATGGGGTAAATATGGAAAGTATTGACCAAGTGGTGTAAGTGGAGGCCAACTACCTAGTCTAGAATATAGGAAATTGACCCAAAATTATTAATTAGTTATATCCTAAGTATGTAGTAGTTTTATAATATTCTAACGTCGCCCTTAAGTCTAACTTTATGACGGAGAATCTGAAAAATACCAGAAATATATGTGTATATATAGGGCCCAACAACAAGTCTATGTTCACTCCTTACAATTTATCTTGTCCAAAAACAGAGGAAACAGGAAAAACCACATGGGGGAAATCCTCCCTCAAGAAGGTCTTGGAACTAAAATGAACATATCTTCACTTTACCTTTTTCTTCACTTCAATGAGCCAACTAAATTGCTTCTTGAATAAATTTATGAAGAAGTTGTTAACTCTATGATCATGTGCTAGAGTATGCATTTAGTATCTACAAAAAAGAAGTGAAGAGGATCCATGTAGCTCATCATATGATGATGGAGGAACATTATCTGAATGATTCTTGATTCCCACATACTATGACCTGAAAGCATAATCATTAAAGGAAAAGAGATATGTGCATAAGTTTCTTCCCAAAGAGTAAAATACTCAATACAATGAGTTCCTTGTATAGCTGCAAAATGTTGAACTAGACCATGAATCTTCCTTTCAAACTAATGTAGCACCTTCCCAATTATAAAATGAGGCTCACGAGAATCTGAAATATCATAAATGTTATCATATGTAGAACCAAATACCAAAGTTATAGTGTCTGGATGAGTATATAAGGCTATAGTAGGAAAAATATGAGAAACTGGATAAAACTGATGGATGAGTAAATATGAATGGTATATGGACTTGAAATATGAACCATAGATGTTTAGATCAGATCCAAACATGTGTAACAGAAGTAAAAACATTCCTAATTCCATGGATAACCAACTAGTGAAAAATAAACAAGACCTGAAACTAGCAAAAACAAGCAACACTGCATAGGAATCCAATGAGGAATCAACTAGTGAACTTGGGTTTTGTATAGTATTAGGAGTATTCAAAGGATGGGTAAATGGTATGGATGATATCATACCATTCATATCATCCTAAAAAATTACTTCTAAATCACAATCATAAGCATACTAATGGAGTGGGAAAGAACTGGATAAAGACAAGTCGGGAACTAGTGAAAAAACACAAGTATTGGGAGATGGCTCTAGTAAACTGATAGGTGTTTTATCCAATAAAGACACTGATATTTCTGATTCTAATATATCAGAAAATGAATCTACATCAGGGAATTGAGAAAATGATTTAACTCTGGTATTCAAAGCATAATTGATATCACCTTGGGACTACATATTATGACAGTGCTATGGGGATTTAGTACGCTTCTCTAGTTCACCTGGTACTTCAATGTTATGCTTGTAAAGCAACATGGACATGATGTCCATTTTATTATTGAAACATTTCTTCTCAGAATGAAAACCTCTGTTGTAATAACAACACTTGGATGAGCTCCCTTTCTTTTTGACTTTCTTCATGGAATTCGAACCTTCATCTTCATCATCTGACTTTGTCTTCTTCTCTTTCAGTTTTTTCTTTTCTTTTGACTTTGAATTCTTGCTTCCATGAACTGTAAGAGAACGATACTTCCTTTTTTCATTTCTTAAGAACTCCCATTTGAAGCAATTTTTCTTTCTCTTTAGTAAGTGAATCAATGAATGAACTTAAAAAAAGAATTTTCCAATTCAAAAAAACAAGTCTAGTAGCATGAAAAGTTGACACAAAAACTACGTATTCAGGACCGAAATTTGAAATGATGCAAATAATCAATTAATGTTCCTTATTCTCATCAACACATTACTTGACCATAACAATAAATGTCTTGAACTTGGTGAATAATACTTCTATGTATTTAAAACTGCTTGGACTTACTAAGATTAACTCTTTCTCTAATTGATATGCTCTTATCTCATACTCTACTCCAAAGAGATACTCACGTTTGGTCCATACTTGGTTTGTAGTTATCAAACCATTGAGATGTAAAATATGATCAGGAGAGATAATGAGACAAGACAACCCTTAGGCTTCATCCATTCGATTATGCCACTTAGATTTCTCAACAACAGCATTTGGCTCATTTTCTAAATCCATAGAAACTCTCAAGAGACCCTTACAACACAATAGAATCCCAATCTCGGCCTTCCATCCATGATAGTTGTAAGGAGATAGGATCATAGCTCAAGAAGAATCCATGCTTAGTTGGTGATGTGCTCTTTGAGATTCTCTCTATAACTTGAACAAAAAAATTTAGAAGAAATACTTTGTAAGCTCAATGAAGCTTATTCTTCAAAGAGACATAGGATTCCAAATGCTCTTTGATATTATGTACAATGTTAATAGCTTGAGATCCTCACTGTTAGGATTATATAATCCTCCCTTGTCAATATATAGTGAATTTGATCATCTTTTCTAGAATTGGGAGACGTTATTCATATAATGGAGTATGGAGAAATCATATAGAGGTTAAATACCACCAAATGCATGTTCATGCATGCGTTTAGGTGCCTATGATACCATTCCCTACATTATAGGAGCCACTATTAGTGCCACCAGCATCCTCCATCTGTTAGTTGTGGTAGGTAGTCAATTATAGTGTGTCAACCTTTAGTTACATTTAGTTAGATCACTCTTAGTTAGTGTAGTGCAAGTTTTGCATGCCTGCATGGGGAGGTGGCGCATTTTTCCATGCAGCTCATCAGTTTAATTGGTTCAACTTGTTCAAATAATTGTCAAACTGATTTAGACATCAGGAATTAGACTAGTGGCTCCCATGCATTAATTTAGACACTCGTAGTTAACCAGTCAGTCAGGTTTAGTTGGTATATTCAAATATTATCCAAATGTTTTGAATTCTCCTTATTGTAACATTGTTGTATACTGCTGGGAATAATGAATATTAATGTTGTAATTTACTGATCAATTCTTATCATATTTGTCTCGAATTTATCTTGTTCAGTATACATTGTTCTTGATATTCCACTGCACAATTCTACCCTTCAATTGCTCTCATTTTCTTGTAGATATATGGTTCAATAATTTAACATGGTATGAGAGCCTTCTTTAGGCTAGCAACAACTCTTGTATGATCTCCATTGTATAACAGAAGCAACTGAGTTTCCACGTTGTTAGGGCTCAGAATGTACCAAAGGTCGTGAAAGGTAAATCCCAAGGTAACAATAGAACCACTTTAAGAAAGGAATATGGCTTCTTCCTTCCTAGAGAGGGATCTGTCACTGTTTTTTTAACCAAGGAAGATATAAAAGTAAAATAAACTTTCATATTTAATTGTGGTTGAAACAAGGTAAGCAAAATTGGGGTATGGAGTCACAAATGTTCATGAATTACAGAAAAATTTGTAAGTAAAACTATACAAACACAAGGTAGCACTTGGTTACAGTCAAATAGATATTTGTCTAGTGATAAAGAAAGAACAAGAATAGTCCATCAATACAGTGTACCTGAAACATGAATTCTGCATCAACTATGGAAAGAAAGATGGGTGAATACCTGAAATAATAGCCAGAGCATAACAATATGAATTATGGACCATTAAAACTTATTTTAGATATGAATAACACATAATGGAGAGTTTAAAAATGAAAAAAATGCATAAGGGAAAGGAAATAACATACTATAACTATGAAATACGCAGGAATCTCTGCAACAACAAACCAACATTCGACTCTCCAATTTTATTACTGATAGATCACAAAATGCATAACACAAAATCTCACCGGTTCCAACCCTGTATCCTATATTGAGGGTATATTTATAGCTTCATAGGCTCCCGAGACCAATCTTGAAATAAAGAAAAAAATAATTGCAGCATGGAAATGAAAATATTAATAAAATTCTAATTTGGAAGATTCGCCATGATCATAAACCAAATAGAAAAAGCAAACTGGAATACACATGGTGGATCAGTTGAAGATTTTTGACAGCGGGGACTCACATTCACATGTTGAAAATGACCGATCAGAGGAATTAGGCTTGACCTGAAATAGTTTTTTATCCTTCCCAGTATTTTACCTACGAAATTGATTATGGACCGTACATATTACCTCAAGATTCATTCTGGTTCGTCGATCTGGGGTTTATAGAAAATAGAAAATGAGATGATAGATTCTTCTTAGTTCAATTTTATATATTTCTTCCCCTACCTTATCCTTTCCACCTTTTATCTTTCCGCACCGGCGATCTCTGTCGGAGTCATCCTTAGTCGTTGATCTAAGGTCTAGAGAAAATGGAAAACTGGATTCTTCTTGACCAAAATATTTTTTCTTCTACTTTTTTTATGTTTTCCTTTCCACCATTTCTTTCCACATCATTGGTGTCCGCATGATTCATAATTAGTCATTGCTCTAAGATTAAGCCATGGGCTACATAAGACAGAAATCTAAATATCGACTTTTCATAACAAAAAACTTTACCTTTTCTTCTTTTGACATTCCTCTTCCTCCCTTCCTCTTTCTCCTTTAGCAAAAAGAGGAACGTGGGTCCTCCAAATTTCTTCGTCGAAACTTCTCCTCTTCCACTTCCTCCTCTTCGCTTTCGCCCGTTTCTTTCTGCACCATTGATATTTGCAGAATTTCTCTCAACGTCGATCTTGTGGATCACGAAAAGTGGGACTTCAAATTTTCATGATAAAATATTTTGGTATTTCCGCTTTTTGATCTCCGCCCTCTCTATTCTTTTTCGATCTGTTGATATTCAACGGAAGTGCTCTAGTCTGTCGATCCTGTGAATCATGGAAGGAAGAATTTCTTTCTTTTATTACCAAATTCTTAAGTTTTCTGCTTTTTTATCTCTTCCCTTTGTTCTCTTTCAGACCGTTGATCTTTGGAGGAAGCATTTTGAGTCGTAAATCTTGGAATTTTTGAGAGAGGATGTGGAGATTCCAACTTTCATAACCAAATTATTTTTTATTTTCTACCTCCTCTTTTCGTTGGACCGTTTATCTATGGTGGAAACATTTTGGGCTGTCGCATGTGAGGTCTGCGGAAAGAGGAAGTTTGTTTTTTATCACTTTTACACCCCAAACTTGCTTTTTCTTCCTTTTTGCTCTTGATTTTTCCTTTGCGGAAATGATTTGTGGCCTTTGGTATTCTGCGCTGTGCATCCCAACTGTCAATTTCCTATTATCATTCAACTAAGGGCATATTTCTTCATTTACATTCATTTTCAAGGTTAAAAATAAAATTTCTTAAGTATTTGGCATTTCCAATCAAGAAATGTCCCTTGAAACATATGCAACCATTTTTTTCATTCTTTAAGTTCCTATTATATGAAAATTTATACACCTTATTCATCCTTTTATTGGCCATATCCCTTACCAATTTCTTAGTCCAAAAGTGGTTATAATAACTGGCTCCAACTTAGGATGTTATCTTCCTTGCGAGGTAGCAAAGAACCTCGTAGACCAAGTGCCAAATCTATTGGGTTGTTCCCAACTTTACATAACTCAAACTTCCTATTTTTGTTTTTTTGTAAGTAAAATTAAAGAAAAATACAAACAGGTCTACACCTCTAGATCTTAGGGCCTTATTTTCGAGCTTCAAATCCTTTGGCTCACCATTTGTACTATTTGAAAAGAAAATAAATATATAAAACTACGATACAAAAGTTACCTTCTCCTTCAAGACAATTAATATTTGAGAAACCTTCCATTGACTGGACCTCCTTTCAGCTAAGACCCATATTGATGCTATGGAATAAATTCATTCTCACCTACGTATGCTGCAATGATATAAGGACCTACCCACATGTGATCAAACTTCCCATGTTTATCTTCCCTAGAAGCATCCCACTTCAAAACCAAGTCATTAATATGGAATTATTCTTCCTTTACCTTCCTATCAAAAGTGTTCTTCATCTTGTCTTGATGTACTTTCACTTTACCATAGGATTTGTCCCTCAACTCAATCAATTCTATGATCTAATTTATTCTTCTTTGCACATGATTTGGTTCATCTCTCTGTTCTTGTAATAAATTCATGACTAACACACCCAAAGATGTTGGGAATATCACCTCATCTCCATATACTAATTGGAATGGTGACATTCCAATTGCCCTTTTTGTGATGATTTTGTCATCACACAAAGCATATTTTAGCTTTGTATGCCAAGCTCTTTTGTTATACTCCAATTCCTTCTTAATGTTTCTCACTATGCTTTTGTTTGAAGATTCAGCGAGTCCATTTCCCCGTGGATAATATGTAGTAGAATGATTGAGACTAACATTATACTTGTGACAAAACTTATCATTTTCCTAGATTTAGAAGCAGGTGCATTGTCTCTCACAATCCTTTTGGGACAACCAAATCTAGCCAAAATATCCTGTTCTAGAAAACCCATAATCACTTCATATGTATCCCTTCTTGTAGGTATTAATTCAATCTAGTTAGTGAAGTAGTCAGTTGCTGTTAAGATCCATATATGTTGTCCTGAAGAATTGGGATTTATTTCCCCAATAAAATTGAGCCCCCACTGCTGAAAATGTGCTTCTACTAACATTGGATTGAGAGGGAGTGGAACCACTTTTCTCTTACCATCAAAGGTCTGGGATTGGTGACATGTAGTAGTCTCCTTCTAAGCATCTGAAAACATTGAAGGATAGTAAAACCCCTCTCTCAAAATCTTGTTTGTTTTCTCCTTCCACAAATGGTGCCCACCACAATCTCCCTTGTGAAATTCCTTCATAGTTTTCTTAGCTTTATTCTCCAAGAGGGAATTGAGTAAAACTCCACCAGGATCTTTCCAATAAAGGTATTTATTCATAATACTAAACTTCGAAGATTTTATTTTCATCGACCTTGATCTTGTTTTTCTTAACCCTACATGAGCATGTAAATTTTGCAACACATACACAATGTTAGAATACCATGGACATAAAGATAAATCAGGCATTACCTACACCCCTGTACCAAGCTGATTTGAATGTCTGGTCAATAAATTTAGCTTCCATGATTCACAGTTGGAATTTGTCATCATATTTGCAAGTCCTTGTCCTTTAATCACCTTGATGGGATTAATTTAAATGTCATACTCTAGTAACACAACAATCCGTTTTTCTCTTTTTCCCTCAGGACATGGCTATGTGAGAATTCTCTTCACCACATTACTAGGGACATAAGAAATGCTGTGTGAATGAATACCATACAATATGAAATATTTCAAATATTTAATTAGAGCACATGCCTATTTTTCCATAATGTCATATTTCAACTCTCCATCTCTTAACACTTTACTAAACAAGGCTATAATTTGTTCAATATTTTGACTATTTTTTCTGTAACAAAACTCCATCAATAGTGTGATCATAAGCATAAGAAAATATTAGGATATATTTGCTAAACTATGGACTTACCAGAACTAGGGCTTTTGTGATAGCTTGTTTAATATCCCTGAAGGATCTCCTTGCATGTCCACTTTATTTCATGGTACTTTTTCAACATATTAGTGATATTCATTAATATCTCAGCAAAACTGGGAATAAACCTTCTCAAAAAATTTACCTATCCAATGAATTATTGTACTTCATTTTTACTTCTTGGCTCCTCAACTTTCAGTATTGCATTGATTCTCTTTGGATCAATCTTTATACTATGCTTTGAAATAATGTTCCCTAGTAGTTTTCCTTCCTCCAACGCAAAATTTGATTTTCGAAGGTTTAATGATATTCCATACTTTTTACATTTCATAAAAACTTTCTCCAAATGTTTAATATGCTCTCTATTAGTTATTGAGTACAGAATGATATCATCCATGTAGACAACCACAAATTTATCCTTTTCCTTTGCAAAAGCAATGTCCATGGAATGGTGGAAAGTGGCCCCTGCGTTCATTGAACCAAAAGGCATTTTGGCATACATAAATGTACCCCATCGTGTAGTAAATAAATTATTTTCTTGATCCTCAGGCAGCACTTTCATCTAATTGTATCCCAAGAAACAATCCATTGTTGAAATCCTTCCAGATTTCCCACCACTTTCTGCAAAATATGTTCCATTTTTTGCAAAGGGTAACTATCCTTCAAAGAGAATTTGTTAATATTTTTGAAATCTATGCACAGCATGATTTCACCTTTATTTTTCCTAGAAAGCACCAAATTCGCAACCCATTTGGAAAATATCAACGTCACTATAATCTTGGCATTGAATAAGTTTTTAATTTCTTTCTCAATAACACGCAAACAACATTGGATTAACTCTTCTCAATTTTTGTTTGAAATGTTTCTCAGCAGGTTTAATTGGGATTGTATGTTGTATGATAGAAGTATCATACTCTTTAAGGTATTCATAACTCGAGGCAAAGACATCAGTGTATCTTTTCCTCAAATTGACATAATCTTCTTTTCTTGGACAGGAATGTTTTTTGACAGTTTTATGATCCTTGTATTTTCTTGAGTTCCTATATTTCTCTCTTCAACAACATCATTTGGAGGCTTCATTTTTGGATCTCTAGCAACATCATTTTGATAAAAAATATTATCTAATGGGATTAGGCCTTTGGGGATATGATTACTCTTCAACTAAATTATATTCTCCCCCCTTAGTGAGTTTTTGAACTTTCTATTTTCATCAATTTCTTCTTCACTCCCTTCAGCATCTTGGAAGTTTTCATAATTATCGTTTTCACCATCTATCTGAGTATTTAAAATTTCAATAGACAACTCTAAAAGTATTTTTATCTGTATATCATCTTCAAATACTTGCTATTATTTGGAATTATCTGGTATGGAGGGTATGTTCACAATATCAACTTTATACTTTCTTTGGAAAAAAATTGGAGTTTTAAATTTACCGACAACAACATCAAAAGAGTCAGCTACTATTTTTTCATATCTGGGAATCACTCTGATTTTATGCTTTGTAAAATAGTTACCAAACATATACCACACCTCATTTCTATGATCCCTCATTCTAGGATATTTAGGCTGATAACTGTCATTCACTTGGTTTTTTAAAAGCTTTGAATCTCCCATGATTTGTACCCTCTTTGCTCCCAGATACTTCAAAGCATTCAATCCTAGTAATAAAGCTTCATACTCTTCCACATTATTGGTACATTCAAAAGTTAAATTTTATGATAGAGCCTTAAAATATATGATAGGGGAGATAATGTATACACCAGCACCAACACCAATTTTTGCCACAGATCCATCAAAATACATGGTCCAAAGATCCTCTTCTTTCTGTTTCTTTTCCAAATCCTCTTGTCTCTTTGCAGACTCTTCCTCCTCATTATTTTCAATGGGTACAAGAATTTCAAGCTCGTAGAGAAAACCATTATTAAAGAAAATAGAAGATCCCAAGTTTGTATCAATAACATAGATAACATGATTCTTTGTTTTGTCTTGGATGCTAACTACATAAGATGATATTTTCTCACTATATAACCTTTGATTCCCTCCAACCATAGGAAATGTAGCATAATACATATCCATCTGCAAACTGCCTTTCAATTTAGAACTCCAGAACCTTGACTACAATACACCAAATTTAGGAGGAATGTCTGCTACAACAACATCCATTACCATAGTCTTAGATTGAATTTTTGTCAAAGTTACCACCATATCCTTAATCAATCCAAGACACTTCACCTTCCTTGAATCAAAGGAATACAAATCTTTATATGGACTAGTAACTTCTAGTACCAAACTTTCTACCACTCCCTTGGGCTATAAATTATGAGATGCACCATAATCTATCATAGCATTGTACACAATCATACCATGTACATTTAAAATTAGGTAAAAAGGAGGAGCTTCATCATCATCATCCATATTTTCAATTTTTTACCCAAAGACAATGGTAGGAGCATCATCAACCACTTCTAAGATATCTGGTTGAAATTCTCCCTGACTCCTGACCATGAGTGTTATTTTGTCTCTGTATTCCCTGTTTCTTAACAATTCATTGAAAGGAATGGAAACTTTCAATTTAGCTCTATCTCCAAGTTAAACGTGGAAGAAAATTTCTCTACATCTACTAGTGATGGTTTTTTAACTTCCTTTATTTTCTCTATTTTATTTTCTAGATTCTTTATATTCAATAGTTTCTTTCTGTTTTTCACTTCCCTTTTCTGTATTGTCTTGACTACTAAAAGAAATATTTTGATTTAACCTTCCATTATTTACAGTAACATCTCTATTTATGAATTTGATCTTTCTCTAGACATCATCTATGGGATACAAATATCATCTTTGTTACCACTTCGACTCTTCCTCAAAATCAGTGCTAGCATCCTCCTAGGAAAACATACTATGTTCTTACTCCATGAGGTATATTTCAGAATCCAAGTCACCAAAATGGTGAATATGATCCTCAATATATTTAGCCTCATATTCATATGCAACATAGTTCTCAAGAAAATGTGACCTTATTTGCTGATCATATGGATTTCTAGGATTCCTCACATCTCTCTGTCTAATTTGTGGAGGTTGGGGAGGATTTGGCCTTCTAAACTTTGGGTTTCTGATTTGAGGTTCATTCTATTCTCTTTTTACTAGTCTATTATCCACATCCAACCTATCCATCAACTTCTCCATTGTTTTCATAATCATTTCAAATTTTAAATAATTAGAAGAAGAAACAACAAAAGCAGAAGGCACATTTTATTTTCTAGCTTTCCTTGTTTCTACTTTCTGCTTTATTTTTCCACTTTCCATCATATTAGAGTCCACTTGTAAATCATCTTGAAACATAGTAGGAATACTTGTCAATTTTCCCTCTCTCAATAATAATGCAAAGTCACCGTCAAAGGAATCAACATAATGGAGTTTTTCAGAGCCTATAAGGGGTTTAATATCAGTAGGAATAAAGTTATACACCCTTATAAATCGACTAGAAAACTCATGGACAGATTCAAAACCTCCTTTCTTAAGATTATTACATTAAGAAAGAACCTGCAAAGGACTTTTCTTATCACCCCATATTTCTTGGAATGAAGTTCAGAAAGCTTCAAATGTGGCAATGGACCCATAAGGAATATCTCTAAACCATTTCTTTGCCTCTCCTAACAAACTTAGTACAAAAAAATGATCTTAACATCATCGTCATCAACCAGCTCGAAGTCCACATAATAATCAAATCTATCAACATGTTGTCTTGCTCTGAAATTTCCATCCTCATCATAGAAGGGAATTTTTTGGGCATAATTTTGAGGAAGGTCATGCAATACAGCAGATAAGGCCAATGGAGCAAACCTAGCAGCCATTTTTGTAGGTGGATTTTGAACAAGACGAAGAGCTTGAAAGGCGGGAGGGGTTTGAATAGTTGGTGGGATATAAAGCTCAAAGATTTGAACAATAAGGTTTCTTTCTTCAATTTTCACAGAGTTTTGAATATTGTGCCAAAGAGAATCGAGCAAATATGATTCTAACCTACTGGTATTAATTTCAGTTTCCTTCAAATTAGATTCAGACTTTGATTTCACCAACGACCTTACAAAATTTGTTTCCCGCCAAAAATATTGAATGCTATGAAATTCTTAAGAAGATGAAACACCAAACTGAGAAATATCTATTTGTTCTTTTCCCTTGTTTCTAAGCAATATTTTTTTATTTTCCACACTTATTAATTTTTCATTGTTAGGGTTACGTCTATTAGGATTATTAATCCTCCCTTAACCATACTGTCTATTGTATTATATTTTCCTAACATATGAACCTTAATTCATTATTTGGGTCCACTAGTATTGTTGGGTCCACTTGGCCTAATGGGGCCACCTAGATCAGTTACTAGAGTGTGGGGAACACTGTTAGAGATTAACTGCCACTTATTGCATGTGCATGCATCGGTTTCAATGCCTCCTAGACCAATCCATACATTTTAGGAGCAACTAGGAGTCCCGGTACCAACCTCCATCAGTTAGGTGGAGTTGGAACTAGTTATTTTTAGTTAGCCCCCAGTTACATTCAGTTTCTTAACAATCAGTTAGATAGCGCTAGAAATGCATGGATAATGCATGGCTGCATGGGGAGGAGTGTTTTTCCTTCCTACCACACTTAGTTTCACTTATTTAACTAGCCATAACTTATTGATTGAGTTGTTGGACATTAGGGAGTTGATATTTGCACTCATAATTTATCTGTTACTTCACAATCAGTAAGCTAGAACTAGTAATGCATGGGGAGGATCATTTTTCCTACCTACCACACTCAGTTACACTGAGTTAACTATCTTAAACTGATTGATTGAGTTATTGGACATCAGGCAGTTGATCTATTGGACTTTACTATTGATTGACACACCATGATTTAGAGATTCAGTTAGATACAGTCAGATCCACTTGGTAGATTCAAATTTCTACCTAATACATTTGAATTCTTCCTATTTGTAACCTATTGTACATTGGATTTATTATTGTGAATGATACTATAAATTCCAAAGCAATACTTGTTTGTTTCCTGTGTGGTTTGTTTTGTTTAGTTTGTATCTTCATTCTCCATTCTTTTGTTGCAAACATTATTAGAACTATCTACTTCAATATCTAAATGGAATTCAAATTCTAATATGGTATTAGAGCCTTCTCACGAAGGTTTTCATGCTTGTTTCTCCCTGGTGAGAAAAATCATGATTCTAATAGTTCATATGTTTTAGTGTTTTTGCAGTGAAATTGACAAGTGCTACATAGCTTGTGTGAAGCTTTGCAAGTCTTCTAGCTGGAGAAATTATGAGTTCACATAATCATAAACCAAGGATCCTCACAACTTCCAATTATCTTGATTGGAAGGTTGATATGCAGCTGGCCTTGCGCAAGCATGGCTAGCACATGATCATACATGGATGGGAGGCTGAACCTTATTTGCTGGTTGAGTGGAACAAGTTTCTGAACTGTTGTGATGAATCATTCGGGTACTTATGTACTTATATATCCAGATATCTCCTCTTCCACCTAGAAGGATGGAGGAATCCCATATAATCCTGGGAGAAGCTTGATAACTTGTTTAACAAACAAGATAAGCTTCGGGGATACATTATTGAGACTGAGTTGGTATCTTTACATCCTAGTAGTTTCGAGACTATTGAGAAATTCTTTAATAAATTCAAGTCTCTAGTAGTTCAATGCAGATAGTGTCAAATAGAGCGAAAGGATAAGAAGAATGTCCTTTAAATACTCAACAAACTAGGATCTGATTATTTTGTATTTGTTTCCATATTTCATTCCAAGTGGGAAAGCTTTCCTGATTGGAAAATTCCTTCAATAGATTCTTTTTCCCAATCATTAATCAAGGAGCAAGACAAGTTGATTCAAATAGGAGTTATCAAGACCTCCAAAGATCAATATTTCTTAGTTACTGACTCTTCCAAAGCACAAGCAAAGGGGAGATCAAATAATAAGGAGACAAAAGTAACTAATTCGAATCAACAAACTTCCGAAAGGGCCTCCAGCTCTAAGAAGAAAAAGAAAAAGTGTCCCTTCTTTATGAGGGGTTTTCATCCAAAAGACTCATGCATGAAGAAGAACGTTGACTAGATGAAAGTTGTATGTGTTCAGAAAAATATTTTCCTTCCACAAAGAGAAGTGATGTCAGATGATGAAGATAATACTTAATAATATGAGATATGCTTGCATGCAAGCCTCTCTTCGTCGAAGGCTTATGTGATAGATTCTGGAGCATCCAACCACATGGTTTCTTCCATGGAATCCTTCATCACTTTCCCTATATCAAGAGGACCTAGAAGTCAAATGGGAGATGAATATAAAATCCTAGATGTTGATATAGGTTTATATAAATTCTAGCATGATGATTTCATGCCCTCTCCTACAGAAAATAAAATTGTTGAAGATGAAGAAGAAGCAAATTTTTCCCTACAGTCAATTTGAATGGAAGAAAGTTTCCATGAAGTGAATCATTATCTTGCTGCTCAACAAATGTATGAGATATCTGATATCTCATATCGTCACATGGATGATATAGAATAAAACATTGAAATATCTATTTGTGAAGAAAAACACTCTTCCTATTCTTTGCAAAATTTCTCTAGTAATTCTCTAAATTTTGTGCATAGTTTACTGGTAACGGTTTCAGAAACAGTAGAGGAATTTTATTTCTCTATCTATAATGATGTTGATGGTGTGCATATCAGTAATATAAGTAATATTCTTGAAATAATATCAGATTATCACATTTATCCATTCACTCTCATTAATCTAGAGCTTCCAGTAAATTCCTACAGGATTACATGCACCGAAAATCAGAATTTTAAAGAAGGAGAAAAATGTGCATCTTGGGGCTCTGTGGAGCAAAGTTTTGGATCTGATATGAATAATTTTGGATATGATTTATTTTCTGATATGATAATATGTGATTCAGGTTTCAAGATTCAAGAGCTTTCAGTATTTCTTATAATTGGTTTCACCAATTTTGGTGTGACAAATCAAGCACCGCAAGTCTCTTTCAATTTTGTTGTTGAGGATTCGATGTTAGTTCTTTCTTATGAATTTGATGATATAATATTTTATGAATTATTGGATATTTATAAAGATATATCAGATTATGTATCTCAATAATTCACTCTCCATAGTCCCAGGGCTTCTCTACCTTTGGTCACATGCTCATCTCCTCACAGAACTAGTAAAGAGGGAGACATTCTGCATCTGTCTGGACACTTTCTCCTAACACTCGGGGCTGATTTAAACACTCATGGTTTTCTGTTCAAGGATGACATATATCAGGTTCTTGGGTGTTCCTTACATGGTTTTAATTCTCAATAACGTTTGCTCTTTGTTCAGTTGATTTCAGCTTCTCTACATGGGTCCATTTTTCACCGTGCGGCTGTTTATATTTCTAATTCAATTGGGTACATTGTTATTATTTCAAAGAGGAATATTCCTCTAGACATAAGCATGTTGTTTTTATTAATGGGCTCACCTGCACAGAAGAACCAAGATACTGCTGCTACATAGTAGCGGCAAAAAATTTCACAAGTTTTTTCAAAATTTGTATTTCTGCTTATTTTCAGGGGGGGGGGGGTTCCAATGAGGTTTTCCCATATTTCCTCGGTTATATTAAGGAACATTATTTATTTTAGACCATATTTGGGTGACCTATGATATTGTTACCAGAGCCCATAGTTGTCCATGTTAGGATTCAAGGGGGGGTGTTAGGATTGTTAATCCTCCCTTGACCATACTGTCTATTAGATTATATTTGCCTAATTTAGGAACCTTAATTCATTATTTGGGTCCACTTGGCCTAATGGGGCCACGTAGATCAGTTACTAGAGTGTGGGGATCACTAATAGAGGTTAAATTCCATTTACTGCATGTGCATGGATTAGTTTCGGAGCCTCCTAGACTAATCCCTACATTTTAGGAGCAACTGGGAGTCCTGACACAAACCTTCATTAGTTAGGTGGAGTTGGAGCTAGTTAGCATTAGTTATCCCCTAGTTACATTCAGTTACTTCACAATCAGTTACCTAGTGCTAGCAATGCATGGATAATGCATGGTTGCACGGGAATGAACGCTTTTCTTACCTACCACACTCAGTTGCATTGAGTTAACTAGCTGTAACTGATTGATTGAGTTGTTGGACATTAGGGAGTCGATATTTGGACTCAAAATTTGTCAGTTACTTCATAATCAGTTAGATAGCACTAGTAATGCATGGCTTCATGGGGAGGAACATTTTTCCTACCTACCACACTCAGTTGCACTGAGTTAACTATCTTACATTGATTGATTGTGTTATTGGACATCAAAAAGTTGTTATGTTGGACTCCAATATTGATTGGGAGACCATGAGTTAGAGATTTAGTTAGATACAATCAGATCCACTTGGTAGATTCTAATTCCTACCTAATGCATTCGAATTCTTCCTATTTGTAACCTATTGTACATTGGATTTATTATTGTGAATGATACTATAAATTCCTGAGCAATACTTATCTGTTTCCTGTGTGGTTTGTTTTGTTCAACTTGTATCTTCATTCTGCATTCTTTCGCTACAAACATTACTAGAACTATATACTTGAATATCTAAATGGCATTCAAGTTCTAATAACCTCGTGCATGTGACCTCCTAGGAGCCAAGAATCCTTCTAAAATCTTGCTCAAAATCAATGTGGAGGGCTGATTTGAAATTTCAGTCCTTGACAACGATGCCAATTTGTTAGCACTCAAAATGTACCCAAGTTTGTGGAAGGTAAATCCCATGGTAACAACAGAACCTATTTAATAAAGGAAGATAGATTCCTCCTTCCTACAAAGGGATCTCTCACTGGTTTTCTAACAGAGGCAGATATAAAAGTAAATTAAACTTTCAGATTTAATTGTGGTTGAAACAACGCAATAAAAATTGGGCTACGGAGTCACAAATGTTCATGAAATACAGAAAAAATTGCACATGAAAATATACAAAGGAAAGGTAGCACTTGTTTAGAGTCAGATAACCATTTTTCTGCTGATAAAGAAAGAACGAGAATAGTCCATCAACAGAGAGCACCTGAAAGATTAATTATGCATCAACTTTGGAAAGAAAGATGGGTGAATACCTGAAACAATAGCCATAGAATAATGATATGAATTATCGACTATTCCACACTTATTTCAGATATAAAGAACACACAATGGCGAGTTTAGCAGGAAAAACATGCACAAGAGAAAGGAAATAACAGACTGTAACAACGAAATATAGAGGAATCTCTGTAGCAACAAACCAGCATTCTGCTCTGCAATTTTGTTACTGATATATCACAAAATTCATAACGCAAAATATAATTTGTTCCAACCCTATATTCCTCTATTGAGGGTATATTTATAGCTTCATATGCTCCCGATACCAACCTCAAAACATAGCCAAAAATAGTTGCATCATGGAAATGAAATTCTTAACAAAATGTTGATCTCGCAGATTCACCATGATCATAAACAAAACAAAAAAGAACGCTGGAACATGCATGGTGGATCAGTCGGGGAATTTTGATAGCAGGGAATCAGGTTCGCTTGCTGAAAATGACTGACCAGAGGATTTCTTCCTGACCTGCAACTATTTTATATCCTTCCTTGTATTTTACCTACAATATTGACTCTAAACCGTAAATGTTACCTCAAGATTCATTCTTCGTCGTCGATCTTGGGTCTGCGGATAATGAAAAAGAGGATGATAGATTCTTCGTGGTTAAATTTTATATCATTTTCCCCTTCCCTTATCCTTTACTCTTATATTTATACAGCGTCGATCTCCATCATATTCATCCTCTATCATTGATCTGAGGTCTGTGGAAAATAGGAAAAATGTTTCTTCTTGACCAAAATCCCATGTCTTCCACCTTTCCAATGTTTTACTTTCGAAATTTTCTTTCTGCACCATCAATATCCATAGGATTCATTTTCAGTTGTTGATATGAGATAAAGTTGTGGGCTGCGGAAGATAGAAATCAGAATAGTGACTTTTCATAACAAAAAAATTTAGCAAAAAGTGGAAGAAGGATCCTCCAACTTTATTTGCTGAAACTTCTCCTCTTCCACTTATGCCTTTCTACTTCCGCCCTTTTCTTTCCATATCGTTGATCTGTGTGGAATCTCTCTCGCTCGTAGATCTTGTGGATCGTGAAAAGAGGGACTTCAACTTTTTAGAATAAAATATTTTGGTATTTCCACTTCCAATCTCTGCCCTCTCTGTTCTTTTTTGAGACATTGATCTTTGGAAGAAGTATTCTGGACCATTGATCCTGCAGATTGTGGAAGGTAGAAGTTCTTTCTTTTATGAACAAATTCTTAAGTTTTCTTCTTACCAATCTCCACCCTTTGTTCTCTTCCAGACCGTTGATCTTTGGTGGAAATGTTTTGAGCCATAGATATTGGACCACGGAGAACGCAATTTGGGATTTGAACTTTCATAACCAAACGGTTTTCCTTTTCCACTTCCGCTTTTTGTTGAAATATTGATCTGATGTGGAAACATTCGGGGCCATTGGATCTGGGGACTACGGAAAGTAGAAGTCAGGTTTTTATCATTTTTACACCCAAACTTGGTTTTTTCTGCTTTCTGCTCTTGATTTTTCCTTTGTGGAAAGTATTTGTGGCATTTGATCTTCTGTGTTGCGCATCCCAACCGTCTATTTCCTGTTATCATTCAACTACGGGTGTATTTCTTCATTTACATGCATTTTCGAGGTCAAAAAACAAAATTTCTTAAGTATTTGGCATTTTGAGTATAGAAATGTCCCTTCAAACATCTAAAAACCATCCTATGCATTCTTTAAGGTCCTATGATATGAAAATGTACACACCTTATTTGTCCTTTTATTGGCCAAATTCATTACCAATTTCTTAGTCCAAAAATGGTGATAACACACATAAATCCTAGAATGATAGCATTGAAACGTATGAATTATGTTCAGAGAAGTCTATCCAGGTGTGATGGACTCTGAGAAAGTGTACATGTCGAGGTGGGAAGGATTGAAACTGACATGATTTTGAATTGTTTTGTTTTTGCAGTGATAGGTACAAATTCAATATGGATTTGAGATTATCAGTTCCTCTTCTTACTCCATTCACAAGATATTCAAAGTGGAAATTGAAGATGATTTCATCTCTAAAGAGAAAAGGTATCTATTGTAATTGGTAAAGATTCTTATGAAGATAATAATGAATGGATAAATGATAGTGATAGATATTTTGGAACAATATGTCTGTACATTTCTCCAAGCTTGCGCTACCTTATTGATTTCGTTGAATACACAAAGGATATCTAGACATAATTGGATAGAACGTTTGGCAAGCACTATGAGGATCATTATATAAATTTGGAGAGAACACCCAACAACACAAGAGTTAATTTTTCAAAATCCTTGGCCTTTATTCTCTCTTATGAAGTTTTTCAAGATGAATAAGAAGAAGAATATTTAACAAAATCAAGTCTCCTTGGAGTGACTCTTTCTCATGCTGCTCCAGAAATTTATGAGATCTATGATATCTAATATTCTCATATAACTAATTCAGAATAAGAAATTTGAATCTTTGTTATTGAAGAAAAAATATCCTTCCATTATACTCAAGTATTCTCTAGCGATTCTTCTATTTTAAAATTGGTGCAAACTTTTCCGGAGATTGATTCAGAAAATGAAAAGGAATTTGATTTCTCTCTCTCTAATGTTGCTGCAGGTATGCAAAAAAATAATCATTTTCATTTTTTGGAAAAAATATCATATTTTAGGAGTGACCCATTCACTCTCATTTAACTAAAGCTTCCAGCAAATTCCTACATAATTTCTTGCACCAATACTCAGAGTTTGATTGAAGAAGGATAAAATTGTGCATCTACCATCTCAGTGGAGAACTTGCAACCTTTGTTCCATGCTCTTGGATCTGATATGACCTTATTTGGTTCTGATATGACCTTTATTGGCTCTATTTTTATGTTTCAAGAACCTTGAGTCATGCTTTTA
Organism: Pseudotsuga menziesii; assembly: GCA_001517045.1. NCBI lineage: Eukaryota > Viridiplantae > Streptophyta > Pinopsida > Pinales > Pinaceae > Pseudotsuga > Pseudotsuga menziesii. The sequence goes on along the minus strand of LPNX010356692.1, from coordinate 15,612 downwards.
GATTTTCTAATCAATTTTGGTGTGAAAAATCAAGTACCTCAAGTCTCTTTCAAAATTGCTGCTAGGGATTTGATGTCAGCTTTATCTCACGAGTTTGCTGATATTATATTTTCTAAATAATTGGTTATTTTAGAAGCTATATCATATTATTTATATCAATCATTCTCTCTCCACAGTCCCGGGACTTCTCTACCTTCATATTTCATCACATGCTCATATCGTCACCGAACTACTAAAGATGGAGGCATTCTGCATTCGCATGGCCACTTTCTCCTAACACTTGGAGTTAATTTTACCTCACATAGTTCGATGTTAAAGTCTCTTGTTAGAACTCATAATGTACCCAAGTTTGTGGAAGGTAAATCCCAAGGTAACAACAAAATCACTTTAATAGAGGAAGCTGGCCTCTTCCTTTCTAAAGAGGGATCTCTCACGGATTTTTACCATGGCTAGATACACAAACAAAATAAAATTAAGATGTGTTGGTTGTTGAAAAATGAAATCATACATTGGGATATGGAGTCACAAATAATTAAAATAATCATAGAACTTTTTGCATGGGAAATACTACAAAGTAAAGGTAGCACTTGGTTACAGTCAAAATGTTGTTGGTCTGGTGATAAAGAAGAACGAATGTGAGTCCATCAATACAGAGCATCAAGGAGATAAATTATGCATCAAATTTGGTAAGAAATATTGGTGAATACCTAAAAAAAATATCCATAGCATAAAAATATGAATTATGAACTATTATACACTCATTCCAGATATGAAGAAAACATAATGGCAAGTTAAAAAGGAAGACAATCATACAAGGAGGGAAAATATAGACTGTAACTACGATATACACAAGAATCTGTGAAGTAACAAGCCAACATTCAGCTCTGTAAATTCATTATTAAGGTTAGATATCAAAATACACAACCTTAAAGCTCATAGGTTCCAACCTCATCTACCTATATTGGGGGTATATTTATACTATCACAGGCTACTGAGACCAACCTCGAAACATAGACAAATTCAATTACATGTAGGAATCAAAATCATAACAAATTCAATGATATGAAATATTTGTCATTATCATAAACAAAAAAAGAAAGCATGTTTGGACACACATGATGGATCAATTAGGGAAATTCGACAGCAAGGATTTTTGCTCGCTTGATCGAAAACGATGGTTCAAAACCTCCTTCGACGTTTTGCAATGGTTTCCTTCATGTTTGCATCTTCACTTGCAAAAAAACATTATTGAACGTTGATATGATTCAATATTTGATCACCAACATTGAAACATGCACCATCACACTCCAAAAGTGGATTTTATACTCCCAATATCCAAGCGTGATATCCAATGGGAAGAGGAAACATGATTTCTGCACAATTTTTATCGTTCACCGTTCTTTAGACTTTGAGTGTGAAAATGCACCCAACGAAATAATTTTGGATCATGGATCTAATTCAAACCTTGATATGAGATATTGAAATTTGTGGGGCCTTACCTGTTTCTGCATATTGGGAAGTATTCTTAACTGTGTACAAATTCCTCTTTTCTGCATCATCAATCTCATACAGAAACCTTCCCCACCGTTGATCTGAGATCTGCGGAAAGAAAAAAGAGGGCTTCTTCTTGACCAAAATCATGTAACTTCCACCTTTTTCGATGTTTTCCTTTCTTCCTTTCCTTTTCGCACCATCGATCTCCACTGGGTTCATCCTCAATCGTTGATCTGAGTTCAAGATGCGTATTTCAGAAAACAGAAATAGGAATTACGACTTTTCATAAAACAAAACTTCACATTTCTACTTCTTCCCTTCCGCTTTCTCCTTTTGCGGAAACCAGAATGCCGAAAGTGGATTTTCAATTTTCAAGGAACTCAGTATTGAAATTTTTTCTTTCTCCTTTTGTTTCCGCACCATCCATATTGTGTAGGCGCTCTCTGAACCACTAGATATGGTAGATTGCGGAAGGCAAAAGTTCAACCTTTCATGGGAAAATTCTTATGTTTTCTGCTTTCTTCTTTTCTCCCTTATTTTCCTTTCCACGCCATTGATCTACGCAGGATATTTGTGAACCATATATATTGTGCATCTCGAGGAGCAAAAATCAGGTTTTCCAAGCTTTGCAACTCAAAACTTTACCCTTTCTGCTTATGCCTCTTTGCTACTAAACCGTTTATCTTGGGAAAAAATGTTTTGGGCTATCAAATCCTCGACTGCGAGGGGAGTAGGTCGGGTTTTATCACTTTTACACCTCAAAATTTCTTTTTTCAGCTTTTTGCTAGCAATTTTTGCTTGGTGATAATGATTGTTGGCCTTTGTATCTCCTTCGTTATGCATCTAGGCTATTTAGTTTCTGTTATTATTCATGTAAGGGAATAATTCTTCATTTACATGCATTTACAAGGCCGAAAAATATAATTTATTAAGTATTTGGAATTTCTAATCCAAGAATGCCCCTTCAAGCATCTGCAGACCCTCATTAACCTTCTTTAAGGCGCTATGATATGAAAATTTACACACCTTATTCATCCTTTTATTGGACAAATCCCTTATTAATTGTTTGGCACAAAAATGGTGCAAACTGTTGGTCACTATATGTGTTAGCTAATTAAAAGCATCATGCAAAATGCTCAATATAAATTGTCAAACCAGGAGAGTCTTTTTATTTCATAGATAATTCACACTATTTGTGCTTAAATACTAAGTAGTTGAGGAACTGAATAAACTGTCCTACTTATCTATTTAGTCAAACTCCTCCCATAATTAAATGGATTTAAACTACCTACCTAAGAATTTAGAATTGTAATCACTTCCTACAACTTCAATCCAATAATGAATGATTCATGAAATAAATATCTAGACTTACTTTAGTAGAAGTTAAATCCCAATTTACCAGACCATATCCAAATCCATTGTGACTAATTTAGTCCAAATTTAATCTAAAAATAAGAAATAATAGGAATTGAATCACACAAATCTAAGCTATAGTCCACCTAAATTAGCAAACCTGAGAAAGACAAGTAATTGAAAGGAATTGAGGAGGAGCTTGACTATTACAACTATCACACACATGCATAAAGAAGATTACCCTACACAGTTGACTATCACACCACACTGTTGCAGCTCAAAGGAAATGCAAGTACTGAATATTCAAGGAAAAACAACGATTGAACATTACTGTTGTAGCTACCGAAACAAATGCATATAATGTAACTTCCACACCACACAACCAATTAAAAAAAATCTAATTAACTCGGTGATATCTGTCGGAAGGGGGGCTCAGCTTTCGAATAGAGACACCGGTACTAACACAAGTTAAAACATAGAGATTTGAATAATCCCGCTCCTTCTATTAAAATGGTGGGATGAAAGTACAATATCTGCTACATCTCACACAATAAAATCTGATATTATCCAACCCTTAGATCTAAATAATTCCCAGTAATTATACATAAACAATCATAACCCTCACCCACTCATATCAGGTGGCCATGAAGATCTATGATCTTCAAGATTTCCTGTTAGATGCGTTGTTACAACTGTGGGTGGAATTAAACAAAAACAAGGAATATAGGAAATTATGTTTCCCGATCCAGTAAATGAATAACAAAACCAATTCAAGAGATGCCTTGACGATTGCAGCTAACTATAAGTAGCGGCACACTGTTGCAGCTAAGTCTATTATAGCCATGTCTATTGTAGCTTGTGTGGAATGATGACCCTTGGTTGGATCCACGTGTAGAAACGGAATTGGTAGGTCACAACTAGAAGTGAATGCTAATCTCCTCTTTAGACCACTCAGACTGCTACAACTATATTCTCTCACATATTGCACTATCTTTGTAAAATCATAACGTGTTAGCATAATTCAAGAAGCAAAATCCTTATTATAGCAATCATAAGCATTAATTAGATGAAACAATAATTAATCATACCTATGAAGATTCAGGGATCAAGTGAGGAAAGAGAATTTGTTTGGTGCGCAGAATGGAGTAAGACAAGAGAAAGAGGGTATGGTGGATGTGGTTAAAAAGGGGCCTTTTGGGACCCAACATCTCCCCCCAACTACTCTGTTGCATGTCCTCATGAAACAGCCTCCACTATTCTGAATCAGAGTTTGGAAATGTACCTCGCTCATGGAGAGACGAAAACTTGTGGGAGGATTCAGGTGATTCCCTCCCATCTAGATATCCATTATGGGAAATTCAATATTTCCAACACTTCCTTTCCTCTGCTTTTGTCAATGAAAAATATTCCCTATACAATTTTTTTTGCCACCAAATAAGTGGGAATTTGAATTTAAGCCCCAATCAGTTAACTCCACATTTCCTCATATAGTCGACATACCCCTCAACCCTAAGAAGAGCCTATTTAAAATTCTTGAAGAAATAAGGGTCCCTTTTCTTTATTGATGAAGGGGGAGCCTGCTACCTATGCTTACTGCCTTCCAAATCCAAATGTTACTACTTGGAAATCTGGCTGACACAAGTGGAGATGACTTGATTTTGAATTTTGACTAACCGCTAAGTTTGGATAGGAGATTTAAGCCTCTATTCTTGATGAGCATGAAGAAGGTGAGGGGATTGAGGTTCCTTACAAATCCATATATTAGATTTAGCCTCATTCTGAAAAACTATCTGAAATGAATCCTCCCATTGCACATGGCTGTTGACAAAAGAAGAAAAATCTCTCAGCTGGACATCACCTAGGTGAGTATCAGTATTTGAATATCGGTCCATGGGGCAACCCATTTCTTGTAAATAAAGCTCACATAGAAGATTCTGCTCGGTGAAGATACTTTTCATAAAAGTTTCTAAGAACTGGTAAGAAGATGCTACTTCATAAGGTCTCCATTCTCTTAATTCCTTCAACTTAAACCAAGTGAACTGTTCATATAAAAATACAAGATAAGAGGTAGATGGAGCTCTAGAGCTCATCAATTCGAGGGAGAGAATGTACATTTGGTATTTCTCCTTTTCATGGACTTGAATTTCTTCAACTCCTTAAATTCTTTCTGTACTTCTTCCCAACAGAACTTATGGAATATTAGCTCTTCTATCCACCTTTCCCTCAATTCACTTATAGTCTTCCTATGCTGAACAAGGAATATCATTCCTTTCTGATATCTATCCACCTCAATTTTCCATTTCTTTACTTCTATTTTCAGCAGTGAGAGTTCTTCTACTGAGCCTTGAATCCTTTCCTCTCCTGCATCCTTCTCCACATCAGAATCTAAATAGACAAAGTCTTGGGAGGATTGCATCCATACCTTATTACCTGATGTTTCATCCTGATTGTTCTGAATCAAAAGTGAAAGAACTTCCTCTTCTACCAATGGTCCAACAAATTCTTCCTGCAAGGGTACTTCTGCAATCAATTCTGAGGATGTTGGTTCTTGTGTAACAACACCTTCTTCCTGAAACCCTTTTTTGTCAACTCCAATAGCCACTGGTGAACATGTTGGTTCTTGTGTTCTAATCTCAGCCTCTTCTTGAGTCTCAACTGCAACTTCTTGATTCTCGGTTGTGGCTTCAACAAGGAGCTGTAGAGATCCTAGTTCTTGTGCAACAACTTCTTGCTCTCCTAGTTTCCCTTGGATTATTGGGTTTCTCTGGAGTTACTTCCATATCCCATGGAATATGAGACTGGTCCCTGAGTATTTCAGTGTCCCCAGATAGATGAGACTGGTCCCCGAATGCTTCAGTGTCCCATGATGGCTAGGACTGCATCTGTTCTTTTTCTCCTAGTTCCAAATTGAGGATTGTGTCCACCTTAAGGTTAGTTTTTCCTAGTTGGATGGTATTCTCAACAAGGTTTCCTTAGGATTTTTTTTCTTGTGTGACAACATCCTTATCAACTTCAACATTTTCTTCTTGCTTAATTTCTCCCTCCACTAGTTCTATGTCCTGATATTGTTCTGGGTTCATAGTAAAAAATCCTAAGTTCAGGTGAGGGATTGCCTCGATCTCTCGCTCATTTCCAATTGAGTAGCAGCTTCAAAAAAAATTTGTAGGGTTGTTGGTTCTTGTGTAACAACACCCTGTGGCTAAGACTGTAATTGATCATATTCCCTTACCTCTACATCGGGGATCATTTCCACTTCTGGTTCTTCTTCACCCATAAATTCCACCATAGACATTCCTTTCTCTTCTCCAACTGCCTATGTGGGTTTTTGTGCCACAAATAGAAACACTGTTACTTTATCCTGATTGATTAAAAATTTCTCCACATGCAGTGAAAAATACTTTTTCCAATTCTTCACCTTCCTCAATCGGAAGTGATCCTTTGACCTGATTTGTAGCTTCTACCAGTGTGTGCAATCTCCTTTACACCTATTTCTTGCATGTTTCCTTCCATATTTTCACTTCCTTTCGAAGAACTTGCACCTCTTCCTTCAATAGACCATTTTCAAACAAAATTCCCTCAATTTGAGGTTCCTCTGCAATAGGTTCTTGTGAGGCAGCATTTGTCCTGGGTCACAAGATGGGAAATTCAATGTTTGCTTCGATTTTTGCCCATTTTTCTCGCACTCCTTTTGCGTCCACGACAGATCTGGTTCTCCTTATTCTTACTAGTTGTGATGCTTGTACCTCCTCTTTTGATCTTCTTCTCTTACTTTGTGGTAGAGGGGATTCCAATTATGCACCTGAAGTAGAATGAATGTCTCTTATTTCAGCATTTTCGATGGTCTCTTCCATCTCCGTTTCCCCCTCAATAAGAGTTCCCATCCATTCCAGAGAGGAGTCAGTGGTGAGAACCTATACTTCTCCTTCTGTTATCATACATCCTACATATTCACCTTCAACTATGGTAACATCCAATGCTGCTCTGGCATTAGCTTCTGCTGCCGGAGTTCTCAAATTCTCTATCCCCTCTATGGGGTTTGTTGCTACTACATCCTCACCTGATTCTTCTTCTTGGTTATCTAATTTTTTCTCATGTTACCCTTCCTGGTTATCTAATTCTATCTCTTCTCCCCCCCCAACTGAATTGGAGAGACTTTGTTCCTCCTGCTATTCTTCCATTCCCCCCAATTGTGTAGGTGCCTCCTCTTCTTCCTGTATTTGAACACCCCAAAAAAGTGTTAGTGCTTCAACTTCCTCCTCCATTGGAACACGATGCAAAAGTACAGGTCCCTGGTTTATTTGAGTTTGACCAGTAAACGTTTCCTAGGTCTGGTTTCTATGAGCTAACGCCCTTAAGATAAGAAGTTTGATGAGGTTGTGATGGGTGAGGGAAGAATATGGGTGTCGGGGTGATCTTACAAATCCCTCCATGTGATATAGGTCTTTGAATAGATAAAAGAGAATATTGAGTAAATCCCTATGGAATAAATGAGACCATAAAGGGAAATATGAGAAAGACATAGTTTGATACCTACCTTTACACTTAATATACTTCTTCAAAAATACCACCACTTAATTCCATGGGTGAGGCAGTGATTGTAATGCTATCCCCCTCTTCGCTTGGCGGACATGTTCACTGATTAGCAGAAACTCCCGCATTGCAGCAACATTGCGGGTTATCTTCCAAACAAGGCCCTTCCATTTTGAGGAAGGCCAATAACCTCTGCTACAATCCCCTTAGTAACTTCTATATGTAAATCCCCGACCTTTGAATGGGTTTCTGTGAGATTCGGAGTAAACTGCAGAGCTGTTTCTTGATGAAAACCACTTAATCATTGGAAAAACTCCGTCCAACTAGCAACTTTGAAGATGGAAAAAACATTATCATTTCTTTGCAATTCCTGCATGTTTGTAGGTTCATGTCAGGACGGGATACACATGTTTCCTCTCTTTTTGAGTGTTTGTATCATCTCAACAATTTACAGGCCCAATAATGGAGGTTATCGCATAGGGTCATGAACGAACAACTAATGTTGGGGTTGAGTGAATTAGGAAACTTAAGACAATCATAAGAAGGGAATTATTGGTAAAATTTGGCCCCAAATTAGGAAACAGGTGATGGCCTTAAGATAAGCTCGAGTACCTATTCGATCGTGCGGATTGACAGTTAACGAAGCATGGGTATAATGACAGGTATTAAAAGGAGAGCATGATTAATTTTGTCAAATCTACTTAAAGCTTAATCATGTAAATAATGAAAACTGTACCTTAGTAATTATGCAATGAATCATGACTTCTCAAAATAATATACCATGTCAAATGTTGCCATCAAATTTAAACATGATTGCGCATGTACTGCGATGATGTTCCTTCCGGGCAACCCAAAAATGATCTTTTCAACATTGACGGAAACATAATTGAAGTTGTGAGGTCAGTCGAAATCAACAACATCACTGGCAGCAAAAATCCCAGACAAATATGGAGGAATAACAGACCTTCTGTGGATGAATCTAGATGATTTGCAGCCGTGAAAGATAGGAAATCTGCTGGAATTTGGAGGAGTTGCAGCTACAATAAATAAGAAAAATCTGCTAAAATTAGCGGAGTCGCAGCCTAGACATTGGCCTGGGGATGGTAAGGTGAATTTATCCTATTCTGAATATGGTACTTTTGTAGCAAAGATTCAAATTTGTGTGACACAAAATGCGGTCCTCCATCCATGATTATTTCCTTGGGTACTCCAAAACAAGTGAATATTTTTGTGTATAGGAAGTCTATTACAACCTGGTCATTGTATTTCACCAGGGCCATAGCCTCCGCCCATTTTTTCATATAGTCGGTGCAAACTAAAATGTAATCTCTCTACTTCAAGGAAGGGTTGATATGCCCAACAAAATATAAGGCCCATATGTCAAAGGTTTCAACCACCAACTATGGTTGAAGAGGCATTTCGTCGAATCTGTTAGATTGGCCTATTCTCTGATAGCTGTCACAATCCTGAACATACTTCTTTGCATCCCTAAAAAATGTTGGCCAATAATAGCCCATTCTCAACACCTTATGAACTGTCCTTTTATCTGCAGTGTCCCCCACATGGCTCATCATGACAGGCCTTCAAGATATGGAAGACTTTATCCTCCCTTACACATCTTCTGATCTCAAGATTAGGACCTATGTAGAAAATATAACGATCTATCCAACAATACTTGGCACTTTGTTGGATAATTTTCCCTTTCTCTCTTTTTGACAAATGTGTCAGAATCTTTCCTACAGCCAAGTAGTTAGAAACATCTGCATACCAAGGGGAATGAGCTGAAATTGCAAATAAATGTTCATCTGGGAAAGAATATTCAACTGGAAAGCTGTCATCACTGTTCGTAAAATGAGATAAAAAAATAAGCAACAACATTTTCTTTCCCAAGTCTATCAATAATGGTAATAACAAATTCCTGTAGTAGTAACAACCATCTAGTTATCCTAGCGTTTGTAACACATTTTCTCATTAAATACTTGATGGATGAGAGGTCAGTGTGTACAAAGGTGGGATATCCAGTGATGTAGTGCCTAAATTTGTTAATGGACTAGACAATGGCTAAAAATTATTTCTCTGTAACAGTGTAATCGAGTTCATCAGGGCAAATTTTTTACTGATGTAGTAAATTGCATATGCTGCTTGACCATCCTGCTGCCCCAACACTCCTCCAATGGTAGTGTAAGATGCATATGAAGAAATGTGAAAAGGAAGAGCCCAATTGGACCCCCTTAAGATAGGAGTTGTAGACAACCTCTTCTTAAGTTCAATGAACACTGTCTAGCATGCATCATTCCAAATGAACTATACATCCTTCATTAATAAGGTAAATAAAGGAGAAGCTAGTTTGGAAATTTTTTCTATGAATATTCTATAATAACCAGCATGCCCTAAAAAGATACATACCTCTTTCTGTGTCCAGGATTGGATATATTTTCAATCACCCTAATTTTGGATGGATCTAACTAGATACCATCAGCAGAGATAAGGTGCCCCAGCACTACACCCTCGCTCATCATCATATGACACTTTTCAGTGCTCAAAGATAGTTGGGTTTTCTCACAGCGCATTAAAACCTTCTCTGAGTTTTTCAGTGCCTCAAAATCACTTCCCTATGGGGTAAAGTCATCCCTAAAAATATCCATACTATCATTGACCATCTCTAAAAAGATGCCAATCACAGCTCTCTAAAAGGTGGTTGGTGCATTGCACAAACCGAAGGGGAGGACCCTATATGCAAAGGTACCCCAAGGACAGGTGAAAGTGGTCTTTTCTTGGTCCTCAGGAGAAATCTAGATTTTATTGTACCTGCTAAACCCATCTAGAAAGGAGAATAACTTCTTCCCAGACAGAGTGTCAAGTACCTGATCAATGAAAGGTAGAGGAAATTGGTCTTTCTGTGTTGCCTTGTTTAACTCTCTATAATCCACGTAGACTCTCCATTTCTTATTCTTCTTGGGTACTATCATGAGTGGAGAAACCCACTCACTTTTTGAGACCAGGTATATAAACCTTTCCTCCAAGAGTTTTTGAATTTCCTCCTTCACTAATTCTCTAAGATTGGGGTTCATCCTTCGTTGTGGCTGGCACACAGGTCAGGATTCATTCTTAATGTAAATGTGGTTGGTATACAAATTAGAAGGGATACCCTTCATATCCGTGTACTCCCAGGAAAATGCCCCCTTATTATTTTTCAAGAGAGTGATCAAGTGTTCTTGTTCATTAGGATTGAGATTGGGATTGATGTTCAGTTTTTTTCCTGGCTCTATCTCAACTAGATCACTTTTGAAATCTTTTAGCATTGGAATTATGTGGGTGCCAATGACTAATGTCTCCTTTATGATATTTTCTTGCTCTTCTTCACCTAGAGTAATTTTTCGGATCTAATAAACTTGTTTGTTGACAGAAGTGGGCTCATTGGTGAAACTATTAATGGAATCATCTTTTGTTTCATCCTTGAAGGTAACGGTCTTCCCTATTGTTAACAGTGGCTGAATGCCTTCCTTTTCCTCTAGCTCCATCCATAATGGAATTTCATCTTCTAGACTACGTCGAGCTGGAGGATACAAGGTAAGGTTTTTTGTATCCTGCTATGGCTAACCAGTATCTCCCTAGGATCAACGGGTGTCCCTCTAGCTGCAAATTGGGTTGTAAAAACAAGAAATCAACATGATATTCCTACAAGTAAGCCGAGACAACTAGGTCATCCAAGATTCCCTTGGGTTCGATAGTGGACCTATCAGCTAGTTCCAAAATGGTAGAGGTTGGCCGAATATTGGTGAGCCCTAGTTTTTGTACAGTTTCTATGTTCATAACATTAATAGTTGTACCTACATCTCCTAGCACATTTTGTATCTATGTGTTCCCAATCTCCACTGTGATAGTAGGGTTCCCAAGATCATCATATTTGGCCAAGAGAGTTTTTCCCATTATCAGTTCAGATAGTTTCCCTATGACATGGATAGTGGGAGGATCCTTGTGTTTTCTACCCGGTTTTCTTACACACAGGTCCCAGACTCTTTTGACATAAATAGGCAGATCATGGAGGGCCTACAATAGTGGAATATTGACATATAATTTTTTCAACTCTCCTAAGAGATTAAACTGGGGTTGTTCCACTGCTTTCTGTAATGTCAGTCTTTCAGGATATGGAGATTCTCTAATAACTTTTGTAGGCTGCATTTAAATAGCTATTTCTCTGTGTGTTTCAGCTAGTGTCTCGATAGGACTTTCAGCATCCTAAATAATAGGGATTTCTGTGTGGGATGAATACTGCTGGTTCATTCCTTCTTCAGACACAGGGGATGGAACATCCTCAATGACTAAAGGATCCACTACTCTCCTTGATCATAGGCGTATGTCATTATAGGGAACTAGAGTGATGGAGTAAGTGGGAATGTTCACTAGTGGAAAATGAGAGATTAGTGACCAAAAAAATGACCAAAATCCGCATATCAATGACCACTTTCTATAGAAGGATGTTTGGTGGCTAATTTGCGGTCTTTTATTACATGACCAAAATTGGTCATTTTTATTTTGGTCATTTATAGCTTGTCGGTTGGTCATTAATTTGGTCATATATTTGTTCATTAATTTGGTCATATATTTGAATCAATGACCAAATATATGACCACATTTGTGACCAAATTAATGACCACATGACAAGCTAAAATATGACCAAATTTGGTCGTGTAATAAAATACCATAAATTAGCCACCAAAACTGATTTTTGGTCATTGATATGCGAATTTTGGTCATTTTTTTGGTCATTTATATTTCATTGTTTGGTCGTGTATCTCTCAATTATTGGTCATTTTATTTGCGAATTTTGGGCATTAATCTCATTTATTGGTCACTAATTTAGTCATTTTTAGTCGCTTTATGTATGGTCATTATATTTTAGTAGTTTGAATGGTGTCCATTATTAATCAATATAAATTTTTAATATGATATTATGTTTAAATTAATAAAAAAAATCATACATTTATTCTCATCTAATACACATGCGAATTATGCAGTCACATTATAATTAATTACAACACTTGTAAATAAAATCTAATACACATGTTAATCATGTAATGTCATATTAATTAGTTTTCAGAGGAAAAAATACCAGCCTTTGTTATTCAAAAGAATCAAAAGACATCATTTACATAGCATCAAATGTCTGAGCATAATCAGCGATCAGAGCATCACAAAATAACAAATGTAATCATGCGAACTGCTGCATCCATATAGAAGGAACTAAAGTCTGATCATAGAAGACTTTTCTCATCATCCCTGTTATAACTGGTCAGATAATAATGAGAGTATCGGAGGTGATCAACAATTAGATAATTCGGAGCAAGACTTGCTAGCAAAGTGGACTCAAACCAAGACAGGAACAATAAAATGCATACACTACTTCATGTATGCATCATCATCATCAACAGCAGTTTGTGTAGCAAAAGGATCTGTGGTTCCTTCACTGACTGTAGTAGTAGCTGCTCGATTTGTGAACCGGAATTCTGACCCAAAACCTCGAGACTGCTGTAAAGTTTGACCAAATGCTTGATATTTACGTATATCTGCATCACTAACACTCCTTCGAGCATATTTCATTGATTCCTCAAAATGAGCTGCCTTTATATTTGCAACTTCAGTTTCATCCTCATCCATGACTTCAGGGTTTTCTTTTCTTTTCTTTTCTTTTTCAATTTTCTACATATGACAGAAGAGCAAAATTCATTCAAATATTCCAAGGCACTAATAATTAAAGCAAAGATTTTGCATTTTCTTGCTTTCCAAAAGTACCCTAAGGAAAAATATTAATGTACAAAATTGATCATCATATATTGGAACATGAATTGCTCAACATATTCCAAGCAGGAAGGTCTACTGATGTTAAGACGTGCTTACCATTTCAATGTGCTCTCTAATAGCATACTTTCAAGCACGCTGACAAATTTCAGTAATATCAGCTCCACTAAATCCTTGTGTGTATTGAGCAAGAGTTTCAATTTCAACATCCTTTGCAATAGGTGACTTCTGCAAACATGATTTAAAGATCTAAAAGCGGGAAGCTTCATCAGGTAAAGGTATGTATATTAACTGATCAAGGCGATCGGGTCGTAATAAAGCCGAATCAATAATGTCAGGTCGATTTGTAGCCCCAATAATGAAAACAGTTTTCTTGGCAGTCATGCCATCCCTCTCAGTCAGCAACTGATTCAAAACTCTGTCTGCCGCACCCCCAGCATCTCCCCCACTATTACCATGCTGCACAGCTCAACACGCTAAAAGTCAATCCGATAACCAAATTGACTAAAACTTCAGCTCGACAAGCTCATTTATTTCTAGAACCTTGGCATGTCTTATTATGGAGACTATAAACAAGTAGGAAGAGCCACATACAAAATAACATAATATACAGACTGTGGTTACAATAGTATAGATTCAATCCATTCTTCTAGGGAACCTGCCAGTTTTCTCACAACATAGAATTCTTTGCTCTGAAGGAATTTCCTCCATAGCTTACAAACAGACCCCATAGACTGGAAATAATTGCGTGGCACAAGTGCCATACAATGCTTAGCAACATCATCCAGAATCCCTGGCAAAAGAGCAGATTTAGGCCCAATATTACATGACATGGCATTTGTTGGAAATGCTTTTTGGCGTATGGAAGGGATGATATATATTCCATTGACATGAATTCTAGTTTTTGTCTTCAATAACTCGCAGGTTGTAGCCACTTGCAGCATTTTTGTATCGTTTCTTAACTCATAGACCCTCCTATTAAGTATTCTTGGCATCCAACTTGTGACCAGATCATGCTTTAAAGGGAGAATAACAAATAGCACAAGGTTTTTTGGTTAGTACAGATCATTGGATTTTTTCTTCCAACATTGTGAACCTTCCCCATAGATAAAGAACTCTTGAATGGGAATATAAATATTTATATAAGTTTTTACTTTACCATACATCAGCTGCCCCTCTCCCCAATCAACTTATGCAATGTTAACTCTCACTATTAGCTGTAGCATACAAGTCTCAAAGAGGTTCAAAAAATCCCTCGCTCATAGGAATTTTACAGGACCATGGTTTAGCAAAGACTGAAAAATGTACAATTTCCCTTTCTATCACGAAAGATCTTTTAATCTCAAACTGATTAAGATTTTGTGCCATTCCATATGCAGCCCTAAAATTTCTTCTTGTAAATTTACAGTTACTCAATCCAAGCTCATGATGACATAAAAGTATGTTGGGGACACACATTTCCTTCTTATCTGCAAACACATCACCGAGTAATGAATTCAATTGCATACTAAGTAGTTTGATCTTTCATATAACCTTCTGAATCAACGTACAGAAACAAAATACTACCAGAATTATAATCTCAGGGTAAGGAACACACCTCTAAGATCCATGTAACAGTTGTAAATCTTAACCACCTCTGCCAGCCATGTTAGAGACCTGTCAAATACAACTGCAACAGTAACAGAAAAAAATCAAAAATTAAAAAATATATAATCTTCTTTTAAACATATCCAGTCCACATGAAGAATAAGAGCAACATTTTCAGTTCATCATACAACACATGGCAGAAATCACTGTCAGATATAAGGCAAACAATACTAGTTTTGATACCTCTTGACCATTACAAGTGACTAATAAAGGCAAAGCCCAGAGAAAAGAAAACCTTCTTTGTTTTTCTCCCAAAAGCAATTATATCAAAGCAATAAGCTTTCTTGATAGTTACAATTCGGTTCAAAACTTCAAATACGATGTCTGTATAAACTTTATCCCAATTTTTAATTCAACGCACCTAGCAGGAAATGTTACCAGACCAAAATCAATAATTTTTCCAATTTTTTAACTTATATTTAGTGTTCCATGGGGACGCATCCCACAGGGTCAAGGATGTGTTTCCCATGTTTCCTGCGTCTTGAGGAT